>JAHKKF010537786.1:0-12937 GCA_019740295.1 Labeo calbasu
TGAGTATCAACCCACTAGATCCTTTCGGTCTTCCAACCAGGATCTCTTGGTCATTTCTAAGTCGAGGCTTAAGCGTAGGGGAGATCGTGCATTTTGCATGGCTGGCCCCAGACTTTGGAACGCCTTACCACTCTCCATTAGACAAGTTACTTCTGTTAATATTTTTAAAACAAGGTTAAAGACATTCCTATTTTCGAAAGCATTTGGCTGATGGGATACTTGTAGAATTTATCGTTGTATTGTTTGCTTGTATTTTGTTTGTTTTTGTTTTTCTGTTTTTACTGTTTTATTGGAAAGCACATTGGTCGACTGAAGTTGAAATTAATTGTGCTATATAAATTGTCATTGTCATTGTCATAAATAAAACACATATTGTGAACTGTCTACAAAAGCATCTCATTTTGAAAAGAAGGCAGCCTGTTTGTGTGTTTTCAAAGACGCCATAGCATATTTCACCAAAAAGGCAATGCATTGTGATGAACCAAGGTGGTGTCAACAAACTGTTCGTTACAAATATCTCTCAATATAAAAAGTGATAATCAAATATTAACTTCATTGCATATGGATTATTTTAGACAATATTTGAGCGCACAGCATATTTTTACGCTTATTTGCTCAGCAACATGCAACTTTCACTTAGAACTTTTGGAAAGCAACATTGCAATATTTACATCTCTAATGGCTTCATATGCGTTCCGTGTGTCTTTAGGCGAGAATTTAAATGGATGTGAGGTGCCGAAAGACGAGGCTGGGATCATCTGGGACAGTATTTGCTTTACGTTCCTCCTGCTGCAGAGACGCGTCTTCATGAGCTACTACTTCCTGCATGTGGTCGCGGACATCCGTGCTGGACAGATTCTTGCATCTCGGTATGATGTTTACATATTTTCACTCAAAGGTTTCTTAGATTTGTTTTCATGAATTGAGGGACAATTTTATATTTGCAGTGCCGAAAACATGTTTATGGAAACTTATTGCTGCCTACAGCTTTTTATCTCGCAATTATATTTTTTTTCCTCACAATTCAGATGTTTTTCCTCTTAATTCTTAAGAAAAAATATCAGAATTGGGAAATAAAACCTTGTTGCGAGTTGCAAAATGTTCTCCCAGAATTCAGAGAAAAAAAGTCATAATTGCTGAATGTAAATTCAGAATTTACAAGATATAAACTCAAAATTGTGAGAGAAAAAAAATATCAGAATTGGGAGATATAAACTCAGAGTTCTGAGAAGTGAAGTCTTAACTGTAAATTTCCAAGAACAATTCTTAGAAAAAAGTTGAAAAAGGCAAGATGTAAATTCAGAATTCTAAATGGAAAAAGTCAGAATTTGGAGAAAAAAAGTCATAATTGCAAAATGTAAATTCAGAATTAGAAGATATAAACTCACGATTGTGAGGAAACAATATATATGAATTGTGAGATATAAACTCAAAGTTCTGAGAAGTGAAGTCTGAATTGCGAATTTCTAAGAACAGAATTCTTAGAAAAAAGTTTGAAAAGGCGAGATGTAAATTCAGAATTCTAAGGAAAAATGTAAAAAAAATTAGAATTGTGAGATGAGAAGTCTGAATTCCGAATTCTAAGGTAAAAAAAAGTCAGAATTGTAAGAAAACAAGTCCAAATTGCAACTTAAAATTCCAAGAAAAAAGTCAGAATTACTAGATGTGAACTCTTTTTTTAATATATATTTACATTCTGTGGCAGAAACAAGCTTCCATATATTTCAAATCTAAGAACAGTCACTTGATTTTTAAGTATGGACTAATAACATAAACGTGATATTTGTGATATCTAGTACAGTGAGTGTAAATGTCAGTACAGTATAGTTGACTGTTGTCCGTCTGTTTTTCTGTCAGAGGAGCCGAGTTGTTTCAGGCCAGCATTGTGAAGGCCGTGAGAGCTCGTCTGGAGGAGGAGAAGAGATCCATGGAGCAACTGAAGAGACAGTAAGAAGCATGTTTTCTTATTTGTTCGTGTTTAGTGTTTCATCTAATTTGAGTTGCATCTAATAATCCAAAGTTTTCATAATAACTTTCACGAAGAGTTCTTGGACCAAACCAACTATTTCTAACATATTTTCTAATTGAAAAACACCACTACTCTTAAATAATATTTCACAATATTACTGTTTTGATTAAATGAAGCTTTGGTGAGCAGAAGAGACTTCTGTTTGCATATTTTTAAACAGTATATATAACAACAATCTTATTACTATATACAGTACAGTACATTCTGCGAATGATTTCTCTCACTACCATGATTGCGTTAATTCAGGATGGATCGTATTAAGACGCGACAGCAGAAGTTTAAGAGAGGAAAGGAGAAAATGCTCAGCATGGCTCAGGAGTCTGGAGACGAGCAGAAACTCATCCAACCTGACGACCACGACGATGATGATGATGGTACGATGTAGATCATGACAGCAGGAGAGTGTAATTGTGATAAAATGTTGTCGTTTCTTAAAAACGTCACCAATAAAATGGTAAAAAGCTAAGTTTAGTACTCTTATATGAGCATTGTGTACATTATTCACATTTTCCATAAAGCAACCAGGAAAAGGTTTCACCGTCACTTCTGACGTGCTTTCATTAACGCTCTGACATTTCATTTGCAGAGAGAAAGAAAAACAAGGTGCAAAAAAAGCAGTGGTGGAGGCCTTGGGTTGACCATGCGTCCAGTAGGTTCCTCATACCTTCCTCTGATCTCACTGATCCTTGTGTCCTTGACCAGAAGTCAGAGGATTCCCATACTGCACCTGTGCTCCGTCAGACCTCCGAGACGACAAACTCACCCTCCAGACCTTAGACTTTTCTACATCTATTTAAGGCTGTTGGCGTTTTGATTGTACGCTACTTTGAAGCAGTCATTTAATTTCCTTGATATTCCGAAGTGTAAAACTAAATTGTGACTTAGAATAAAGATATTCTAACACTTATAGGTGGAAAAAACGAGAGCGATTTGATGCCTTAAATAGATCTATACAGCTGCTGGGGGAAAAGTTGAATGTCTGGATGGTTCTGGTTTGTTGTCATGTGACCGAATGAGTAGGTGAACGGAGCCGTACAGTAGAGAATCACTCTGCTTTATTAAAATCCACTAGGAACTGTATCGTACAAAAGAGAGAGATTTTCCTCATCACCATATTATAGTAACAAACCAATGTGAGGTGCATTGGTATTATAAGAGTAATTCATCCAAAAATGAAAATGCTGCTTTTTTTTGTTTGTTTGTTTTCTCAATGGAACGTTTTAAGGAGTTATTTAGCAGAATGTTCATGGCGCTCTTTTTACTGCAATAAAAGTCAATGTGAATACAAAATTAATACTTTTATTCAGAATGGAGGCATTAATTAAACGTGAAGGTAAAGACATTTATAATGTTACAAAAGATTTCTATTTCAAATAGATGCTGTTCTTTTAAAGTTTCTATTTAACCCTTTAACTGTCCCCTCTGTGGGACACCTAAGTTTACTTCACCATATTACAAATAAATCCTAAAACTATACATCATCGGAAAAGTCTAAGACTCCAAAATATATATTTTACCATATTTTTGTGTTACAAATTATGTAGGAAAAGTATTAGATTAATATATGTCAAGAGTGCAACTTTAGAGTTCTGACCTTTGTTACAAAAGACTTTCTTCGTTGCCTTTTTCCCTATTACATTTTAGAAATCATAAGAAATTATATATTAGTTCAAAACTTAAAAAATCTCAAAATTCATCCTTTGAAAGGCATTTTAAAATCAGCATTGCATTACCACAGAAAATGTATATCAAAATCATATTACAAAATGTTTAAATATGAGTAAATATTGGACGGAACATTATTTTGACCCAGCTGGTTGGGTTAAATGTGTTTAGAAAACATGCTAGGTTATTTTAAGTGAGCTATTGTTTAAAAATTATTATATTGCTTGTTTAAAATTGACTGGAACTTATAAAAACACACAGAATTACTAGAGGCAACAGCAGTAATTAAAAGATGAACATTTATGGACAAAACATATGGCCAAAATACAAGACAAACTGAATTTATTTCGGGGAAAACAGTTTACAATATTACATACATTTACATACAGCACCTGGGGAAAATATTAAAAATAACCCAATAAAATGACCCAATGGGCTGAACCCAACATTTGGGTTAAAAAAAAATAACCCAGCGTTTTTTAGAGTGTATCAGTTTCCTTAAAAATGTGAAGCAGCAACTGTTTTTAACATTGGTAATAATCAGAAATATTGCTGCTTATGTAACAGAGTTAGAATTGTTATTGTGAATCCTCCTGAATTCTTTACAAATGAGCTTTGGCATGACAGGAATAAATTACAAATTTAAATATATTCAAATAGAAAACAGTTATTTTAAATTGTAATAATATTCCACCATATTACTGTTTTTACTGTAAGCAAAAGAGACTTCTTAAAAACATTAAACATCTTTTTGACTCTGAACATTTTAAAAGCGCATAATACAGAGCAAAATACAAAGTTAAAATTCAATTCAAAGTAATTTTTTTTTCAGTAAACAAAGCTTGCGTTTCTCTCTTTGAGTTCCATGTGGGAAAAAAATCTTGTGAGTGACAAGAGGACTCATAAATGTTCATTTTTGGGTGAAATAACTTTATAAACCAGACATTTATGCTCCCTCTCTTTATCTTCTCTTCAACAAAGAAAGTGCTCAACAGAAAGCATCAAAAAGCAAAAGAAATACCTTAAACTCATGGTGCTCTGCAGTGTGTGAAATGAGTAAGATGGTATTTACTTTGTATTCTTTGATGAGCTGATCTCAGTTATCAGCGTGATACTGAAGCACAAGAGATGTGATTTCACTGTAAACGTTTATTAAACATCAATATTTGTTTTCTATAGTGATTAGAATATGGACTATTAAAAGGAGAAGTCCACTTCCAAAACAAAGATTCACATATAATGTACTCACCCCGTTGTCATCCAAGATGTTCATGTCTGTCTTTCTTCAGTTGTAAAGAAATTGTTTTTTGAGGAAAACATTTCAGCATTTTTTTTCCATATAATGGACTGATATGGTGCCCCGAGTTTGAACTTCCAAAATGCAGTTGAAATGCGGCTTACAACGATCCCAAATGCGATTGTAAACGATCCCAGCCGAGGAAGAAGGGTCTTATCTAGCGAAACAATTGGTTATTTTCATTTAAAAATACAATTTAAATACTTTTTAATCTCCAAAGCTCTTTTTGCCTTTCTCTCCTCTGTGTATTCTGACTCAAGACAGTTAGGGAACGTCGAAAAACTCCAATGGTATTTTCTCCCTCAACTTCAAAAATCATCCTACATCGGTGCAGAAGTACCGACGCAGTCTTTGCAAAGTGAACATGCAAAGAAGATCAAACACCCTTAACAAAAAAGGTAAAACAGCGATATAGGACGATTTTGAAGTTGAGGGAGAACATGAGATGAGAGTTTTTCAACATGCCCTAACTGTCATGAACCGGAACAAAACAAGAGTTCAGGCAGAGTAAGGCAATGCGAGCGTTTGGCATTCTAAAGTATATAAATTGTATTATTTTTATTAAAATAACCGATCGTTTTGCTAGATAAGACCCTTTTTTTTACAACCGCATTTGGGATTGTTTGAAGCCGCCTTTAAACTGCATTTTGGACTATTAATAAATATAATGACGAAGACAGAAAGACATGAACATCTTGGATGACAAGGGGGTGAGCACATTATTTGTATATTGTTGTTCTGGAAGTGGACTTCTCTAAGGAAAACCTGCCATACACAAACATACTGTGGTGGTACCGCGGAACAGTGATGGTATCAGACGGTAATATCATGGTGCATGATTGAATATGGTTGCCATATTCATATACTATGGTATGTATGTGTCCTGCAAAGAATACCATAGTATAACTATCATGATCCTCTGCAAAAGCCATGGTATTACTGTGGTACCAAGTAGGTTTTTTTAATGATAGACACTAATCACTATAGAAAATGTGGTCTTTTTTGGATATTTTTAGGGCCAGAATTTGGTTTTGTTAACCTGAGGCCCTCAAATAGTGTTGAAATGTTTTCCCAGCATCTTTCCCCTGTCCTCCCTCTCCATTGCGGCTCTTCTGTTCAAGGACACAAGGCAGTTTCCATATTCCAAATCCTGTTTTGCCATGCAATTGTGAAACTGCAGACACAGAGGTGTTGTAAGAGTTGTAAGATGACTGACTAACCCAACTAGAGATACAAAATGGGTGTAGTGTTATATATTTTATTGATAATTGCTGTTTTATTAAAATACTATAAAAATATAAAACATACTGTAGCTATATTTTATAAAAGTCTAAAATTATTCAATCTTCTGTTTAACTGTTGTTTTTGTGTGTGTGTGTGGTTTTTTTTTTTTTGTGGTGTTGTTTTTATGCTTTACAAACATTAATGACACGTGCTAATCTGTTGTGCGTTATAAACTAAGTTTGACTACGGTTTTAGATGTAGAGATTCAGGTAAGTTTGTTTAAGAGATGCATTTGTATTTTTTCAGGTGGTGTTATATGGATGTACAATGATTTGATCATCAAAAATGTTATTCTCCTGTTTGCTAATTTTAGATTATTTTTCTTGCTAAACGCTCTCCTTCATTCCTCTCTCAGTGGTTAGAAGTGGTGATTATTACCTGTTTGAAACTGACAGTGAAGAGGAGGAGGAAGAGGAGGAGAAAAAAGATGAAGAACTGCCCAAGAGATCAGCCTTCCAGGTCAGTAAACCACAGCTGGTTTGTAGAAAAATAAAACAGATTGAACTTCCATTTAAACTCCTAGGTTTGCATATGTTTTCTGTTTCAGTTTTATTCAGAGGTAAATATGCACATATATATATATATATGTGCTTGTAATGTAAAACAATGCAATCTTTATAACCGTGTAGAAGATTACTCTATAAAATTATATAAATATCAGTTGTCACCCTATATCTTCTAAGAATGTGTCTTAGTATGATAATTTAAATGCTTCGTTTTATGGTCAAATCGTAAAATGCAATGCTATACCGTGATTGAGAGATTAACAAATATACTAGACTCGTGAATCATTTGATTTAGATCGGAACATCTCAGCGGGTTTGTGAATCATTTGATTTATTTCAGGATGTCGAAGTGCATATTGCGAATCATTTGATTCAGATCAGGACTTTGGAGTGTGAATTGCAAATTATTGATTCAAATCATGACTTCGGTGCGGGATCACAATTTATTTGATTCAGTTCGGGACTTCAGAGCCGGTTCTTGAATCATCTGATTTAGACCGGAACATTCCAGCGGCTTTGCTAATCTTTTGATTAATTTCGGAACTTTGAAGCACATATTGCAAATCATTTGATATAGATCAGGAATTCGTAGTGGGCTCGCGAATCATTTGATTTAAATCGGAACATCGGAGTGGGTTTGCGAATCATTTGACTCAGTTCGGGACTTCTGAGTGCATATGACGGATCATTTGATTCAGATCGGGAATTCGGAGCAGGCTCACAAACCATTTGATTTAGACCGTAACATCGGAGCGGTTTTCGTGAATCATTTAACGCAGAATTTGAAAGATAAGACATTGTTTGATAAGTGAGATCCCAAAAAAGTAAAGTCCTTGAAAGTCCTGAAATTTCATTTTACAGTAAGCGTACGAACCCTGTTCCCAGAAAATTCCCAAAGCATCTGTTACTGTTTAGTGAGAAACGTATGCATTATTGTTCATGTGTTGTATTGTAAAGTGTTGTAACTGTTTAAAGGGCTTCAGGACACTGATACTGTGACTTTCTCCTGATTTTTCTCCTCTCAGCGAGCGATCAGAAAGTTTGCTTCGGCCCTCGTGGCTTTACCCAGATCAGTCATTAAACTGCCCAAAACTGTTCTGCAGTATTTAATAAGGGCGGCCAAGGTACCACCGCGGAGAATGTATCATCTGTGTTTCCATCTCTGTGTTTGTTGATGGTGGAGATTTCCATTCCATGTTCTTCCAATTAAAATATTTATGAAAATATGAAAAAGTGAAAAATAACTCTTTCAAGGATGCATGGAATGGAAATGATTTTGGGGGTGTTGTTCATTGTTTGTTTCATGTGGTGTTTTTTGGAAAGGTACTTTTATTTTCTAAGTCATTTCATTGTCTCTTTTCTGTTTATTTACTTTAAAGGTTGTTATTTGCTAGTAAATGATGTGTTTTGCTCCACTATAAACACAAAAATATCAAACCATTTTACACTAAGCGTTCATGAATCATTCAGATATTAGTGGAGCAAAAACCATTTACTGTCTTTCCATTTTCTTATGTAACCTGGATTCAAACAACTGAATAAATGAATAAATACATGTCAATATACACGTATATACATGTCAAAAATGCAAATGGATGGAAAACAGTTGTTTGTATTCAGTGTGGGTATTCTGTGCTTGTTTATCCAGTTTCTAAATCAAACTCAGCCTCTTCAGGGATTAAAATGCATTCTTGGTCTAAAAGAAAAATTCAGTGCATGTTTGTCAAATACAAATTTGAATCACAAGTTAAATCTCAACTGGCTTCCTGAAATGGCTGAATGTGTGACATGTTTATGTGTTGGCATCCTTGTGCAATGCTGTATTTAAATAATTAATTAATAAATAAATTCATATTGATGTTCCGTAGTTTGTTTACCACACCTGGATCGCTGAATCTAAAGCAGCCCTGAAAGAAAGAGGCAAAGGGAGACGTCATTTCTGGAAACGATACGGCCGCAGACGTAAAAAAGATAAGAAAGAAGGTACGGCAGACTTTAACATCTGAAAATTATGGAAGCTTGTTTCTGTCAACAATAAAAAGATAACTGTGACTTTGTATCTCGCAATTCAGACTTTTTTCCTCTCAGTTCTGAGTTTATATCTAACAGTGTGGACATATATACAGTGAGATATAAACACAGAATTGATCTAAAAGCAGAATTGTGAAATATACACTCAGAATTGTGAGAACAAAGTTAGAAATGTGATATAATAGCTTAATTGTTAGTAATAACTGTGACTTTATGTATATCACAATTTGGACTTTTTTCTCAGGAATGAGAAAATAAAAGCAGAATTGTATTTTAAGAAGTCAAAATTGTGACATGATAATTATTTATTTTTTATCAATTATTTTTATCCCATGGCAAAAACACAGTTGCGAGATATAAACTAAGAACTGTGAGGTGTAATCTCGGAATTGTGAGGAAAAAGTCTAAATTCTACATTTATATCTGGCAATTTTTTCTCAGAATTGCAAGATATTAACTTGCCATTGTGTAAAAGTCAGAATTGTAATGCAGGAAGTCACAGTTACCTTTCTTATTTTTTATTTCATGGCCTAAACGGGCACTTTAATTGAAAAACTGTGGCTATTATTGTTGGTCTAATGGGCAAGCAACTTCCTAGGTCATGTGGCGATAGAGATCGATGAAGAAGACCGTCAGAGTTCAGAGGAAGACAAAACGGACGGACCAGGTGTGTTCTTGGAACGCATTCATTTTATCTGTTTACCTGTAAGCTTTAGACAGACCTCAAAACTGAAACTAACCTTTCCACTTCCTGTAGACAACATCTTTAAGAGGGTCTTCAACATCATCAAGTTCACCTGGGTGTTATTTCTGACCACCATTGAGAGCATCACCAAGTGGCTGAACTCCGTCTGCAGGGAATACATCGACATCTCCACCGTTCTGCGCATTGAACGTTGCATGCTGACCAGAGAAGTCAAAAAGGTTCTGCGTTATTCGTATATTTATATATTATTATGACGATATGTTTAGTTTACCTGATGTTGAGTCTATAACTGATCCACTGTATCGGTTGTACTGCAGGGAAACGTGCCGTCCCGCGAAAGCATCCACGTGTACTACCAGAAGCAGATGAAACTGAACGGATCTCGTGAATCTGGACTGGACCGGATCAGTGAGGAGGACTCGTGCTCAAACAGAGAGCGCCGCAGACGGGCCGGACACAGTTTGGATTCCTTTGCTTCTAGAGACAGCATCTCCAGGTCTTCTGTTTTGACTTATATTATTTTAGGGTGAATCTCCTGAAACGTATGTGTATCTCAAGTTGTATTTCACCCCAGAATTTGTCTTTTGTCTTTTTTTTTTTTTTTTTGGACAATGTAACATTTTCATGACAGATACGTTTTTTTGCTTAAAAGTAACATCTGAGAACCAGGAGACAAAAGGCAACATCATTATTTTTCCTCATCATTTCTTTTCATTTCCACTCATTTTATCTGTCCATCCATCAGCGCATACACCGAAGCCACCATGCTGTTTTCCCGTCAGTCCACCTTGGATGACTTGGACGACATGCCTCAGAATATTCCCAAAACCAGCGAACGCGCTCGTCCCAAACTACGCAAAATGTATGGTTTGGACATGTCCAACTCTTCTGCGGACAGTGGAAGCAGCGTCATGTCCAGGTGCTGAACTCATAATCATCTTCACATTCATCATCACCTTCCACACTCCCATCAGGCTGTTTTTTTTTTGGTGGGGGAGTTTATTTCAGCATAAAATTAAAAAAAAAAAATGTAAACAAGCTTACCATGAGAAATGCAAAGCCTAAAATAGAATGCTAAACGACTTAAAGAATAAATAAATAAATAGTAAAGTTATTATAACTTTTTTATTTAAAATATACGTTTTTTTAAATATTATTTTTTTAGTTAGTAATAACAACAGTAGTTTATTTATTTATAACCTAATCTAACCTACACCTAACAGTTATTTAAACGTCTATTCGTATGAATGTTACGTTTTATTAATTTTTAAAAACAATCGTTGAAATTACTATTATTATTTTATTATTATTATTGGTAATAATACATTATTTAATATTTAGTAATTATAATTAATATTTTATTAGGAAAATAATTACATGTATCATTAAAATTAATGCAATTTAGTATTGATATTATTAATAACATAAAATATATATGATGCATATTTTTATTATTGTAGTATAACTAAAATCATTAGTTCTACATTTTGGATATTTTGGATATATCAGACACTGATTAGTCTCTAGAAATTAATAAAATCCTAAAAACGGATGATATTTCAGTGGTAAATATTTAAGTTTTCTATTTGTGACCCTGGACCACAAAACCAGTCAGAAGGATCAATTCTTTGAAACTGAGATTCATACATCATCTGAAAGCCAAATAAATAAGGTTTCCATTGATGTATGGTTTGTTAGGATAGGACAATATTTGAGAATCTGGAATCTGAGGGTGCAAAAAAATCAAAATATTGAGTAAATCGCCTTTAAAGTTGTTCAGATGAAGTTCGTAGCAATGCATATTACTAATCAAAAATTAAGTTTTGATCTATTTAAGGTAGGACATTTACAAAATATCTTCATGGAACATGATTTTTACTTAATATCCTAATGATTTTTGGCATATTGTTGGCTATTTCTACAAATGTACCCATGCTACTTACGAATGGTTTTGTGCTTCAGGGTCACATTTGTGTATATTTTTGCATAAAGCACCGCAGGTAATTGTTTTATTCAAAGCTAGTATTCAATGTCAGAATGTCTTCTAAAGATGTTCTACTGTTCATAGATGTGTTTACCGTGATTGTAATAATGTGCTGTTTCCTGTTTGTACTGTTTTTGTGGTTTTGCTTTCAGTGAAGCTACTCAGTGCGTCACACTTTTCTCTCGGCAAGGAACCAATGACACCATAGACGAGGTCGAGGATGAGAAAGAACAGGTGGAGGTAAGAAAGAAAGAAACCGTGGAGATTGTTGAAGACACACGTGAAGGAACAGATCATGAGGAAATAAAAGAGGAAGAAGTGAAACAGGAAGCGACGAATGAGCTGCCAGAGGAAGTGACACCGGAAGTGACTGATGAGCTGGCAGAGGAAGAGACACAGGAAGTGACGGATGAGCCGGTGGAGGAAGCGACAGAAGAAGTGGAAATCCAGTGGGATCTGGTGGATCCAGAGGAAGCAGTTGAAGATGCTCAGGTTCCTCAGCTGGAATTTGAGGAGCATCAAGAGGAAGCACAGTGCGTTACTGAAGATGAGGAAGGCGAACAGCCGATCCAACCCGACGAAGGTGAATCATCAGGACCGGAGAATGTGCAAACGGACGTGGTCAGCGGGCAGCTTTTCACGCCGGACACAGACGCCCCGAACACCTCGGACGCTGACGTGCCGCCCAGCTACAGCAAAGCTGTGAGCTTCGACCGTCTGTCTGTGAGCTCGGATGAAAGTGACAGCGACAAACGTCTGATGCTGATGACGCCCGACAGCAAATCCGATCTGGACGACCCTCTGCTGCCCTCAATGACCACCGATCTGACCGCCAGCGAACTGCTGCTCAACAAGTGAGTAGTTTCACATAGAGTTTGTATTGATTACATTACAGCTTATTCTGAGGGATCTGTGATGTCAAAGTGGTAAAAAAAAAAAATTCAATACTGACACAATATCTTACTACAAAATGGTGTTGTTTTACTATTATTTATATACTTTTGTAGTCTTTATTAATATTTTGAATGAGCTTTTTATTTTTAGGTTTTTTGTTTTCATTTTAGTTTAATTTATAATAATTTTATGTGCTTTTGTGGCATTTTTGTTTGTTTGTTTGTTTGTTTCTAAAATATTTTGTAATTCATTTAAGTTTTAGTTTTATCAGTTAGCAATTTTGTTATTTTCTTAAAATATTATTTAAACATTAATGTAAATAATTGGAATTCATTTTTATTTAAGCTTTAGTTTTAGTTTTATCTCAGTAATTTTATTATTTATTATATTTAATTAGATTAATATTCATTTTATTTACGTCATTTTTGTTAGTTAATCATTCTAAATAGTTGTCATTTATTTTGAAGTTCTATTTTTTGTGATTATTTTTATTTTCAGATGCCATTTTTATCATTTTCAGTTTAAAAGGAGACTAGCAGCA
>JAHKKF010537787.1:0-14054 GCA_019740295.1 Labeo calbasu
CTCACCTAAAAAACCCCTGAAACTACATTCCGTGATGCTAGAACAGTATTATTTATAAAATTATAGTGGATTTGGGCGTCTGCCATGACACTCGCTGAGAGAAATGCAAGCTGAGTGATCAGATTCGAGGACCAGAAAGAACAGTTGTATAAATATATATAAACATTTGAATAAATACTATTAAAACTTATACTATTACTAATAATAAATATACATTTTTGCTTGTGGATATCTAGTTTGATTGCAAGTAAACACAAAAGTCTAGACTAGAATAAACCAAACAAAACGTTTAGAAGTAAAAATCTTGCAATTTTATTTGCATATAAAGGCAGCTAAATATATCACAATGAAACCTGAAGAAAAAAAAAAGAAATGTATCTAAACTTTCCCAGGAATGAGACTGCAACTGAAAGAAAAGCCGAGAGGCATTTACAGTGGCAAGAGTTGAAACAACTATTGGCAACATTTTTTTGTGCTAGCAAGACTGCATTTACACAGTGCAAAATAACAAAAAAAAAGAAGAAGAGAAAAACAAAAACTATCATAAGCGAGATATCAAAGGACAACTAAACCTGGTTTTGTCAGGTTCGAAGAACAAAAATACAACCTTTGAGATTGTACGTTAAAATAATTTCAACTCGAATACTTGTTTATTGTATGGAACAATATGCCATAAAGTAGGCAACACTGAATGAGCTTCAGAGGAACATTTCATGAAAACAGAAAAGAGCATGTGTGCGCTTATGCACATTTAAGTCATCATCACTTACAGGCAAAATGATATTCTTCAAGAGGCTTAGAACAAACACAATTTTAGTTAGAGATTTTACAGCGTACACACATACATATAGATATAGTCATATTTTAAGACATTTTCCAATTTCTATGCAGAGTGAGGCGCTCCAGAATATACATGAGTTAAAATGCATCCATGTCTTCCCTGCGCTTGTAAGAAAGTGTTCTTTGAATGCAAAAAAAGAGAGAAATCCCCTTTAGTTTTGGATAAAAACAATAAATAGGACGCTTTCTCTTCGCTAGCAGAAAGAAGGGGGCTCCAGCCGGGGGAACTTAAAGCTAGTTTAAGGCATTATCCCTGTCAGCTAAAAGAAAGCTTAATTATCCTGAAAAAGAATATACAAAATGAACAATGGCATCCCATACCAACATACTTCCAATATTGACAAAAAAAGAGACGTAATTTTACAAATTCACAAAGCTTATTATCTTACAGATTTCATCCGATCTTTTCATAAGATTGTTCACCATATCTGTACGCGACACCTGCGTGACCCCGTCCGTCATCGGAAACTTCCACTGAATCTTTTAGCAAAAGACTGGCGATTTTAAAAGAAACATTCAACTATTTTTTTCTTTCAAAGAATTGTTAGAAAACATAAGGAGGAGAGGAGAGTATGGCGACGCTCGCGGGCGTCTCAAGAGCTGGGGGGGTTCGGGAGGTCGAACACGATGGGAGGGTTGGTGGGTTGAAAGCTGACTGTACAGGTAGAGGCGTTGATGAATGTCGTGTACCCGTCTGTCATAATGCCGTAACCTAGAGGAAACCAGAGAGGAGTAATCATTTATATGACAAATTCATCCATAAATGAAACCGTTTCAAACCTAATACAGCAGCTAGAGTATTAATGAAATTGAAGAAACGAGAACATATTACACCGGTTTTAATGGAATTACATTGGTTACCAGTGCACCAAAGGATTGACTTTAAGATTCTTATTTTAGTTTATAAAGCACTGCATAACCTGGCACCTTCTTACATCTCTGATTGTCTGTTAACATGTAATCCTAAACGAATGTTACGATCTTCTACTGCTGGACTTTCAGCATATTACACATTAAATCTTAAGCGATCTGGTGGTACCTCTTTTAGTCACTATGCTCCAAAAATGGAACTGTCGTCCACATAAAGTGACAGTCCACTAGTATTCATATCTTTAAAAAGCGTGTTAAAACATACCTCTTTAAAGTTGCCTATGAGCATAATAGTGTGTATTTTTATTTATTTAATTATTTTTTTCTCTCTTTCCTTGTTTGTCTTTTATTTTATTATACATATATATATCTATACATACATGCATATATATATATATTTTTTTTATTATTATTATTATTATTATTATTATTATGTTTTGGTTATATTTGTTGAATCATTTGGACCATGCTGATGATGTTTGAGTTGCATTTTATGTATGAAAAGTGCTATACAAATAAATTATTATTATTATTATTATTATATTATATGACTTTTCTTCAGATGAATACAAATTGCTGGTGTTTTTACTCATTTTTAAAGGAGAAGTCCACTTTCAGAACAACAATTTACAAATAATTTACTCACCCCCTTGTCATCCAAGATGTTTATGTCTTTCTGTCTTCAGTTATGAAGAAATTATTGTTTTGAGGAAAACATTTCAGGATTTTTCATCATATAATGGACTTCATTGGTGCCCCGATTTTGAACTTCAAAATGTAGTTTAAATGCAGCTTCAAAAAGCTCTAAATGATCCCGGACGAGGAAGAAGGGTCTTATCTAGCGAAACGATCTGTCATTTTTTTCGTAAAAAATAAAAATGTGTGTACTTTTTAAGCACAA
Source organism: Labeo calbasu (assembly GCA_019740295.1). Taxonomy (NCBI): domain Eukaryota; kingdom Metazoa; phylum Chordata; class Actinopteri; order Cypriniformes; family Cyprinidae; genus Labeo; species Labeo calbasu. The sequence goes on from JAHKKF010537787.1 coordinate 2,612, forward strand.
AAGCTTGTGTAGCACAGGCTCTGGGATGCGCGTCCACAACGCTACGTACTATTGAATCAAGTCAAAAGGTCACGCGGAACTACAGACCCAGTGTTTACAAAGCGAACACGCAAACACTAAGGAAGTGCAAGCGAGTCAAACGCTGTGTACAAACAAAAAGGTACAACGATGTCGGATGATTCTGAAGTTGTAGGAGAAAATGAGATGGAGTTTTTTGCCATACTCTACCTTTTTGAGCCGGAGTACACAGACGATGAACTTAGATGTGATTCGTAGCGTCGTGGACGCTCATCCCAGAGCTAGTGCTACACAAGCTTTTGTGCTTAAAAAGTAAGTAAATTTCATTTTTTAAAAAAAATGACCAATTGTTTCGCTAGATAAGACCTTTCTTCCTCGGCTGGGATCATTTAGAGCCCTTTGAAGCTGCATTTAAACTACATTTTGGAAGTTCAAAGTCAGGGCACCAATAAAGTTCATTATATGAAGAAAAATCCTAAAATGTTTTCCTCAAAAACCATAATTTCTTTACGACTGAAGACAGAAAGACATGAACATCTTGGATAACAAGAGGGTGAGTACATTATCTGTAAACTGTTGTTCTGGAAGTGGACTTCTCCTTTAAGACATTTTAGACCATAGAATCTGCTAAATGATGTACAAAAGTTCAAATGTTTGGGATTGGTACGATATTTAAGTTTCTAAAACTCACTAAAACTATATCTATGGGATGAAAGCTACAGTACAAACACTACTATTGTAAAACTTTATAATAGTTCAAATGTAGCTGTTTTATATTTAATGTAATTTAATGTAATTTATCAAATTTAAGTGAGTTTTTGCTTAGAACAAGCAAAATAATCTGTCAGTGGGGTAAGCAAAAACTCATTCAATTTTGACTTGTTTTTTTCTGAAAACAAGACAATAATTTTCGCTTGGCTAGAAAATCCTTCTTGATTTTAGCATTTTTAGATATTTTGGCTGGAAACAAGACAAAAAATCTAAGTAAGAAAAGCATTTTTGCAGTGCATGTGTCAGTATGAGCATTATAAATAGTCTATATTCAGAAAAGGGAATTATGAGTTTTCCCACTGACTGCTGTGTGTGTGTGTGTGTGTCTGTGCATACAAGCACATTGAGTAAACACAATAAACAGTACAAGGTCTTTCCTCAAGTGGAGCACTTGTCCAAATTAGCCCCTGGCCTCAGAAACCCTTCTCTGTCTCCAGCATGTTTAATTAAAAATATAATAATAATAAAAAGCCTCAAAAGCTGAAAGGAGGAAGCGAGGGGATGCAGCACATCTGGTGAACAGAGTCCGAACCCAAAGGCAGATCTCTCTGATCCCTCTTCCCTCAGTACTGGGCTGAACTCGCAGACAAATCTGGTGTTAAAATGCATATCCTTATATATTCATATCTTAGACTGCTTATGGGGTTTATGTTTATGCTGATGCAGCTAATGCTGTTCTGAGACTCTGAATCTCTAAAGGAAACAACAAGCTATTTCTGTTACAAATACACAAGATTTGTGTTTTAAAAGATTGCTGTTCTTTTGAACTTTCTATTTAAAGAATCCTGAAAATAATGTATCATGGTTTACACAAATATATTAATCAGCACAACTGTTTTCATTGACTATAATCAGAAATGTTTCTCGAGCATCATAGAATTAAATGACATTTTAGAATATATTAAAATAGAAAATAAGTATTTTAAACTTTAATAAATTAATACAACCTTTAATTTAAATTACTTGCGTTTCATGCCTTGTCAATAAACACCCTTCAACGACTGAAATGACTGTAGTGCACAATGACTCATGGTTTGTCCTTGTGGTTACTCACCTTCATGAATTCCTCCGAAGACGTGGAGTTTGGGCCGGACTCTCCTCTGGACTGTGTTTAACAGCTCAACACACCCAACTCTTTGCAGCTCCTTCGGTACCCAGTCCCTAAAACCTACACATAAAACACACCATAAATCAGTTTCTAATCTCAGAGGAAAAACAGCTCACATTGTGACTCATGTCCAATCATTTGTGCTTTTTACATTTACAAATCTTCAAAAAAACAAGACAATTAGTAAGGAAACTAATAACTCTGAGGCATTTTACAACTCTGAAGTGTGACTTTACTATCATTAATATACCATTATAGTTTTTGTTAATATTTTGAATTAGATTTTATTTTTTATATTTTTGTTTTGAGTTAAAACTGTAGTAAAACTGTTGGGTGGTTTTGTCATTTTGTTTATTGGTTTTCTTTTAAATATGTTTTAATTAAGTCTTAGTTATTTCATACTTAAACTAAGTGAATAATAACAATATATATATATATTTTTAATTTTCGGTCATTTTTATTTTATTTTATTTTGTTTTGTTTTATGTTATTTTATTTTAAGTAATGAATACTTTATGGTTATGGTTTTAGTTTTAATTAACAAATAATAACCCTGCTCTGAGGACAGATTTTATTTAAAGTTTTATTATTTTTGTTGCATGGTTTTGTCATTTTTATTAGTTTTTTTATGTCCATTTAGTTTTTTTTTTAAGTTTTAATTTTTAGTTATTTTAGTACTTCAACTTAAACTAAACAAAAATGATAAATTGTTTTAGCAACTAGCTGAAAAATACATTTTACACAATAAATACATTTTTTAAATAATTTATGTAATTTAACGCTGATAAACCTGCTCTAAAGATTTAAGATTTTAGTTAAAGTTTTATTAATTTTGTTGCATGGTTTTGTAATTGTTTTGTATTTTTTTTTTTTTTTAATATGTCCATATAGGTTTTAATTAAATTTTAATTTTAGTTATTTTAGTACTTCAACTCAAACTAAACAAAAATTAAAAATGCTGCTTTGGCAACTAGCTGAAACAAAATACATTTTTAAAATATTTTATGTCATTTAAGGTAATGTTTATTTTATTTCAAGGAATGAATTTATTTATTTATTTTTATGGTTCAATTTGTTATGTAGTTTTAGTTAATGATAACCCTGCTCTAAAGCTAGATTTTAGTTACATTTTTATTAATTTTGTTGCATGGTTTTGTCATTTTTTATTAGGTTTTTTGTTTTATATGTCCATTTAGTTTTTATAAAGTTTTAATTTTTTTGTTATTTTAGTACTTCAACTTAAACTAAACAAAAATTATAAATTGTTTTGGCAACTAGCTGAAATAAAATACATTTTTTTAAATATTTAATGTAATTTAAGGTAATGTTTATTTTATATCAATGAATTTGTTTACTTATTTATTTAATTTTTAATGGTTCAATTTTTTATTTAGCTTTAGTTAACGCTGATAAACCTGTCTACAGATTTAAGATTTTAGTTAAAGTTTTATTAATTTTGTTGCATGGTTTTGTCATTTTTACGTATTTTTTTTTTAATATGTCCATATAGTTTTAATTAAGTTGTAATTTTAGTTATTTTAGTACTTCAACTCAAACTAAACAAAAATTAAAAAAAAATTGTTTTGGCAACTAGCTGAAACAAAATACATTTTTAAAATATTTCATGTAATTTAGGGTATTTCAAGTAATGGATTTATTTATTTATTTATTTATTTATTTCTATGGTTCAATTTTTTATGTAGTTTTAGATGACCCTGCTCTAAAGCTAGATTTTAGTTAAATTTTTATTAATTTTGTTGCATGTTTTTTTTTTTTTTTTTTTTTTTTTTTTTTAAATATGTCCATATCGTTTTTATCGTTTTAGTTTTAATTTTAGTTATTTTAGTACTGCAACTCAAACTAAACAGAAATTAGAAATGTTGTTTTGGCAACTAGCTAAAATAAAATTATTAAAAAAATATGTAATTTAAGCTAATGTTCATTTTATTTTAAGTATTTATTTGTTTTTTTTAATTTAGGTTTTAGTTAATGCTGATAACCCTGTTCTAAAGCTAGATCTTAGTTGAAGTTTTATTAATTTTGTTGCATGGTTTTGTCATTTTTATTAGGTTTTTTTTTTTATGTACATACATTTTAATTTTAGTTATCTTACAACTGTCTTACTTAAAAAATAGAAATTTTGTTTTAGAAACTAGCTGAGAAAGAAAATTAAAAGATATATATAATATTATTTATCTGATTTTAGTTAAAGTTTAGCAAGGTTAGCATGGTTTTGTCATTTTTATTATTATTTTTTTGTTTGCTTGTTTAAATATGTCTACATAAGCAACTACAGAAAAATTAGAAATATCGCTTGGGCAACTAGCTGAAATAAAATTTGATTTGATTTCAGGTAATGTTTATTTCAAGTAATGAAAATGTGTTTTTATGGTTAAAGTTTTAATACAATGTTCTGAGGACAGATATTACTTCATGTATGTAAAAAAAAAAAAAACGTCACTCTTTCCTGTTCCTGTAACTTCATATGACGGGTTTCTTGACAAGCATGACAACAGGCTTCACGCGAACGCCATTTAATGTATTCGCGAGCATTTGAATAATTGGATGGAAGTCCATTAGGATTGGTTAATTGAACTCACCGAGGGGCGGCCCGTGGGTCATGAGAATATCAATGCCCTCTGGGATGAGGTTCCACTTATCGAGCAGGGACTGTCCCCTGGGCAGGTTAAAACCCCAGCCATTAAACCACGGCGTCCTGCGGGGAGAGACAGAAAAACACATTCATAAGCAGCACACACGCATCCGTCCACGCGGCGGGACAGAGACGTACACGCGCCGTTTAAAAATGACAGCTGACGGCAGATGTGGAGAAACAATCTCAAGCTGTCAAAGTGATCTTCTTTCCTCCATCCATCCCTGGAGGAAGCTTCAAAGTGTGAAATGAGAAGGGCTTCACTGCAGGCTGCCATAATAAATGCAAATGCTCCGGGAGATGCAGCCGCAGAGAGCAAACAGCCCCCTCTCCCATGACTGCTATGGATTGATAGCTCAAATAAAGCCACGGGGTTAATGTAGGTACGACGCCCAAACGAAATAATGTGAAAAATGAGCGCGCGTGTGTATTTATACATCTATATGTTTGTGTCAAGCTGAGGGTCTGATAGTGATGATAAATTGAGCGTCCATTTGTCCCAGGCCTGGTGAAAAACACTAATCACTGTCTGTGGAAATCACCAGAAAAGGAAGTCTAGCACTCTTTATAGAAAATTACAGACAGCGCAGGACACGTTTCGTGATGAAAAGCTTTTAGCAAAGCCCAGTAGCGCTACATTTTTGGGCTGGCAGTATGATGATGGATACAGGTAAACCGATGGAAATTGGACTGCAGTTTTTTTTTTTTTTTAACAATAATGGATTTATTTGTGCAGGAACTGTACTAGAAGCAGTTTTAATGTTATTCACATGTCATAGCAACAAAGAAACATGGAGCAATGTGAGAAATATTTAACTGAAAATAAATGATATTTATATAAACAAATAAAAAATATTTCTATATTAAATGAAAATATATTTTAATAACTAAATACAAATATGATACAAAAAAGTATTTATTTTTACTACATATGTACAACAATTTATAATTTATATATATATATATATATATATATAATTTGTCAAATATTTTTAATATGTAAAGAAAAATCTATCTGAGCTATCTTTACAATACATATATTACACACACATATATGATTTTTATTGTTGTTATGATAATTAAATTTTTTTTTACTTTGTTTATCTTTAAAATATCTTTAAAATATCTATAAATCAAGCAGATCTTATTTAGAATAGATCAAGCAGGTCTACAAATTTCTGAATATTGATGAAAAAATGTCATAGATAAAAATAAGAAAAAGTAAAAAAATAAATACAAAAATGTAATTAATCGATACAAATATTATATTAATAATTAATTAATAAAAAAGCTCTTAAAATTATCATTATTATTAATAATTATATTTTAGATTTTACATATACGAATATATACGAAAAACTAAAAAAAAATCAATCAATATAATATATTAATATAATATGAAAAATAAGACATTTAAGATAAAGCAGATTTTACTAAATAATTTACTAGATAAAATAAGAAAATGTAAAAAGGGAAATCAATACACAATAAAAAATGTTTTTTATTAGATAAAAATAAGGTAAAATAAAAATTAATAAATAATAAATAAAAAAAAATACAAAAAATAATTATTTTAAAGTTCCTAAAATAATAAGAATTTTATTAAAAAATGTATATATATATATATATATATATATATATATATATACACATACACACACACACAAACACAACCATTTTTAATATATAAATATAATTTTAAAAATATTTCAATATATTTAAAAATTAATATCTGTCTATCTTTACAATGAAAATATTACACATTACATATAGAAATTAATATGTATTATATAGTTCCCAAGCAGGTTTGCAATTTTACAAGATAATTATATATATATATATAATTGTTGTTATAATTATTAATTTAAGAGCTTTGTCTTCATTTAAGAGTNCAATGAAAATATTACACATTACATATAGAAATTAATATGTATTATATAGTTCCCAAGCAGGTTTGCAATTTTACAAGATAATTATATATATATATATATAATTGTTGTTATAATTATTAATTTAAGAGCTTTGTCTTCATTTAAGAGTCTTCAAAACATTAAAAAATGTATTTGTATTAAAATGTAACTTAATACAATATGAAAAATAAGACATTTAAGATCAAGCAGGTCGTTAAGGTCTTAGATTTAATAGATAAAAATTAGAAAAAAAAACAATAAAAAATGAAAATTATGATTTTAATATATATTGTTGTAGTAGTAGTAATAATTCATTTTTTGGAACATTGATTAAAAAAATATTAACTTACATAAAATAAGTAACAGTAAAGAAGAATATATAAAAAAAACTATAAAACAAAAATTATTATTATTACTACTATTATTTTAAAAGCTTTGTTTTGGAGCCTTATTTTCAGAGTGACAGAGACAGAGAGAGGCAGGGAGGTTGCGGGTGCTATTTTTGACTTATTTCGCTGCAGCGTTTTTTGTATTGAATTTGACCGGGAGGGGAAATCAGGGCTCCGAAACGTCAATAAGGTTTGTTACAGTCAGGGGCCGCCACAGCGACAGGCACGAATGATTATCGAACAGCGGTCGGGCAGAGGGGAGACCTGACACATATAAAACGCTTCCTGCAGTCGTTCAATCTCGATCTACAGGAAGAAAAAACTCAGCGAGGAAAAAAGAGAGAATTTACAAAGGTTTTAAGGTGTTGTTCATTCAACAAGAAAGCGAACTCGGCAACAAGGTGAACAGAATTATACGAAACGTGTAGGAAAATGAGCACGTTAAGCTGACAAGGCCATATTGCGTTTCATCCCTGTGGTGAGGATAAGCAGAAATGTGTCTTGGGGGAAGTACAACTCTTAAACAGCTCTGACTTGACATAACTCATAGCGAACCAGGCCATTCTGCGCTGCGGCAGCAATTTGTCACAGACGCCGCACAAAATGGAGCTTTGGTGACAAAAATCCTGCAATATTGTCTTTTAAAAAACGAGAAAAAGGACGAGCCACAGGAGCAAGGCGAGGAACAAAGATAGTGTAGCGTAAATCTGTATGTTATGACCTGAGCATATTTCAAATAGTCGTCTCAAATAAATATATTGTCCAGAAAACACAACGTTCATTCATGCCGCATAGTACACGGTAGGAATGTTAAGGTACGGACGCTGGAAGATCAGACTGCACAATGGCCCTATTGTTAGTGTCCGTGAATGAAATACACCTTCCATGCGAGTGCATTTGTTAACCTCCATAAAGATTAATGACATCCCGGTCATATAAAGGAAAGCTTGTTTCCTCTATGGAGCCAGGCACGTAGGTCTTATTATACTGTACAGAGGTGCGAGTATATGTGTGTGTGTTTTGAGGGAGAGATATGAGGACGGGATGTGATCCGGCTACACCGACGCACCAGATTAGATAGTGCTCTCACTGCTTCAGCATCTGCACAATGTCTCAGAAGAAGCTTGTGGGCAGTTTTGAAGCATGCAGACAAAGGTGTAACATAATGGGGACGATTTTTTTTCCTCACTGTGCTCAAAATATCCTGAAGTTTTGAACTTGAAAATCAAATCCAGATCTAATAATGCCAGTACATCAAGATGATAGAAGTGTCAACAATGAAAAGTTTTCAAAATAAATACATAAATAAATAAAAATAAATATAATAAAAAATGTAAAATAAAAACAACATATGTACTTCTTCATATATAATAATACTTATAATATAAAGATTAAGAGATCTTTAAATATCATTGAAATAGATCTTAAAAAAAAATTACATATATTTGTATTAAAAACATATATAATATTAAAATGATAGCTTTAACATCAAGCAGGTCTTGCATCAAAATTTTAAATATTGATTAAAAAAAATACATTTTTAATAGATAAAAATAATAATAATTAAAAACAAATCCATACAAAATGTTGAAGTATCCATATAATATATCCATATAATACTGTTAGGAAAAGAATAGCAAATATTTGTTATAAAACCATTTAAAACTAAACAATAAATAATATAATCTAATACTTTTTAATATAAATATATTAATATAATATAAAAATTACAGATTAAAGATCAAGCAGGTCTTACTATATTTTAAATATTGATACAACATTTTTTAATTTAAAATAAAAAATAAATACAAAATAATTTAATAATAATAATAATAATTATTATTATTATAATTATTTAATAATATAATAATATTAATTATTATTATTATGCTGCTTATTTTGTTATTTTAAGAGCTTTGTTTATCTTTAACATTTTTTAAAAATATATAAATATTATATTAAAGGTCTTGCTACAAAATTTTATATACAGATAAAAATATACATTTTTAATTGATGAAAATAATAATTTAAAAAATCTATACAAAAATTAAGTATCCATACAATATTTAAGAAATGGAGATTTATTAAGATGATGATGATAATAATAATAATAATAATAATAATGTTATGATTATTTTAGAAGCTTTGCTTATCCTTAAAATTAATATAATATAAACATTACAGCTCTAAGATCAGGTCCTACTACAACATTTACAAAAATAATAAATAATAAATAAATAAATAAAAATGTAATTGATAAAAGTAAAACAAAATAGCAAATGATTATTATTTTAAAGCTCCTGATAATAATAATTGTATTATTGAAGAATATTTTTATTAAAATGAATATTATTATTATTATTATTATTATTATTGTTGCTGCTATTTTAAGAGCTTAGTTTATCTTTAAATTTTTTTTAAAAATTATAGAAATATTATACTAAAATTACAGCTTGAAGACTAAGCAGGTCTTGCTACAAAATTCTAAATACTGATAAAAATAGAAAAAAAATGTATTAATAAAAATAATAACTGAAAAACATCAATACAAAAACAATTAAGTATCCATACAATACTGTTAGGAAAACAATAATAACAATGTTATGATTATTTAAAGAGCTGTTTATCTTTAAAAATTAAACAAATATATAAATTAACATAATATAACCATTACAGCTTTAAGATCAAGCAGGTCTTACTACAACATTTTGAACATTGATAACAATTTTTTTATTTAATTGATAGAAATAATAAAAAATACAAAATGATTATTTTAAAGTTCTTAATAATAATAAAATGTAAAAAGTATATAAATATATTATTAAAATGCTAAGATCAAGCAGATCATGCCACAAAATTTTAAATACTGATAAAAATATACATTTTTATCAATTTTAATTGATAAATATAATAATTTAAAAAAAAAAAAAAAAAAAAAAAAAATCAACAAAAATCTGAAGCATCCATATAATATTGTTAGGAAAAGAATAGCAAATATTGAAAAAAATGATACCTGCAAAGTCCTATTTCCAATATCTACAATATAATTATTATACTACTATGACACATTAATAATGATTTAAATCTTTTAAAGTTTAATAATGGATAATTGCATTTATGCCAATTGTCCTGTAGTATCTGATATTAATTGCAATATAGGCTACATTTACACACTCATTGTTTTAAACGGACAACAAATATAAACGGGTGCACCTCTCAAGCTGCCCTGTTTACACAACAGCTTATAAAAGCGAATACTGTCAGTATGAATAACATTCAGTCTTACTGAAACTGACACGGTGCTCTTCAAAAATTAACCAATATTTCAAATATAAATGTTAGCAATTTGGCATCACTGGACTGCATGAAGGTCACTGAATGCACCACTTTATGATTGTTTGTCCTCAGATGGCCTTCTGTCAACCCCGGTGAGTTGGATCATCACACACAGCCTCTCTGTCTCCTCATATACTGCTCTCTGTTCATGTGTGAGGAACGGATGGAGTATTACTAGCTCCAGCTGTCAGGCAGCAGGACATTACACACCGAGCAATGCAAAGGTCAGAGGCCTGCGAATATAATAGACAAAACAAACAGAGAGCGAGAGGGGGAGCGAGATAACATTAAACTCTCAATACACAGCGCTCCTCTGACCCACGCCACAGCACCACGGAGCAAAATCACAGTCTTCCCGAATGTTTACCTCCTCCACCATTACAAAAGGAAAGTCCATAGAGCTTACGAACACAAACACTCCACCCACACTTAGCACGAGCTCCGCGCTTGAACCGGTTTCGCTATTAAAAAGTCCACCAGGGTTTGAGGTCTGACCCTGACGTGGCCTAAGAAACCACTGTTTAAACGACATCTGCCGTCTGAAAGGGAAAGAGTTGTGTTTTGTCAATGCTGAATTTCAGGCGTAGCGAGAGCGGGATGGGTTCCTCGTGTTATGGATTATGGCACGTTATGAAAGGGTAGAGTTCAGGTCTGGGGTGAAATGTGTCTTCCTCTGGAAAGAGAAGCTGATGTTATTCAGAGATTGGCCTGCAGGTGAATGTGGGAGTGTGTATTCACACGATAAACGCAGGTTCACGTGGCTTTTGTTCGGACGTGTGGAGCGTTGAGATGAGATCAGAAACTTAAGTGTGATATACATCTGAGACACCATTAATCTGCTCTAGATGACAAACAATGGAAGAGCCTTGGGAAGGGAATAGTGGTAGCGGTGGACGGGGGAGAAAGGAGAGGAATGTGTGCGAAAGCGAGAAAGAGAGGAAGACAAAAGGAAAGAAATAATGGGTAGAAACCAAAAGGGAAGAGAGAACTGAAAGCAAGGAGGAAGCAAGGGAGAAGTGAATGAGAGAAGAGGGAGATTAATGATGGAATGAATGTAGGAGGAAAGGAAAAAAGAAAGAAAAGGGGAAAGCATAACTGAAAAGGTTGAAGGAAGAAAGGAAGAAAGAAAAGAAAGAAAGAAGAATGGGAGAAAGGACAAAAGAGAAGATAGAAAAACTGGCAGAAACAAAAAAGGAATAAAGGAACACACAGAAGAAAAATAAGGAAGGAAGAGTAAAAGAAAAGAAGTAGGGGAAGA
>JAHKKF010537791.1:1449-13259 GCA_019740295.1 Labeo calbasu
AAATAGAAAACAGTAATAATATTTCATAATATTACTGTTTTTACTGTATTTAATTATTCGCATGAGTACATTACATCACAGTACACAGCAGTGCGTCATGCGAAGTTTCCGAGTGAGTTGAAATTTTTCACCTTGTGTGGCAATCGTGTTGCCCAATTCGTGTCATTCGGGTCGCCCAGCAAAAATTTGCGTCTATTTGAGTCTTTGCATTGACTTTGTATGTAATCTACTTACACAATTAAATTCACTTTTGATGAGCTCACAACGATTGTTGATATACATCCAGAGTCAAACACTGATTGGCTTGCACAATATATCATGAGAACTTTCCAATCAAGCTGAAATTTTTCAACTTGAGTGGCAATCACGTCGCCCAATTCGTGTCATTTGGGTGACCCAGCAAAATTTCGAGTTGAAATTTTTCAACTTGCGCAGCAATCACGCCGCCCAATTTGCATCATGCAAACTTTCCGATCTAGTTGAAATTTTTCAACTTGCATGGAAATCGCATCGCCTACTTTGTGTCATTCAGGAAGCCCAGCACAAATTTGCGTCTATTCGAGTCTTTGCACTGACTTGTATGTATGTAATCTACTTACACAATTAATTAAATTCACTTTTGATGTGCACACAACCATTGTACATTCAGAGTCAAACACTGATTGGCTTGCACAACATGTCATGTGGACTGTCTGATCAAGTTGAAATTTTTCAACTTGCGTTGCAATCACGTCAGCCAATTCGTGTCATTCGGGTCGCCCAGCACAAATTTGCGTCTATTCGAGTCTTTGCATTGACTTTGTATGTAATCTACTTACACAATTAAATACATTCACTTTTGATGAGCTCACAACCATTGCTGATATACATCCAGTGTCAAACACTGATTGGCTTGCACAACTTGTCATGCGAACTTTCCAATCGAGTTGAAATTTTACAATTTGCGTCACATTCGCATCGCCCAATTCAGGTCATTCGGGTCGCCCAGCACGATTTCGAGTTGAAATTTTTCAACTTGCGCAAGCAATCGCGGCGCTCAATTTGCATCATGCAAACTTTTCTATCGAGCTGAAACTTTTCAACTTGCGTGGAAATCGTGTCACCCAATTCGTGTCATTCGGGTCGCCCAGCACAAATTTGTGTCTATTCGGGTCTTTGCATTGACTTTGTATGAAATCTACTTACACACTTTAATAAATTCACTTTAGATGTGCACACAACCATTGTTGATATACATCCAGAGTCAAACACTGACTGGCTTGCACAACAATATGTCATGCAAACTTTCCAATCGAGTTGAAATTTTACAATTTGCATTGCAATCGCATCGCCCAGTTCACGTCATTCGGGTTGTCCAGCACAAATTTGCGTCTATTCGAGTCTTTGCTTTGACTTTGTATGTAATCTACTTACACAATTAAATAAATTCACTTTTAATGTCCACACAACCATTGTTGATATACATCCAGAGTCAAACACTGACTGGCTTGCACAACAATTTTTCAACTTGCGCAGCAATCGCACTGTCCAATCTGCATCATGCAAACTTTCCTTTCGAGTTGAAATTTTTCATCTTGCATGAAAAAAAAATTGCGTCGCCCAATTCGTGTCATTCGGGTCGCCCACCACAAATCTGTGTCTATTCGAGTCTTTGCATTGACTTCCTATGTAATCTACTTGTGCAATTAATTAAATTTTGATGTGCACACAACCATTATTGATATACAACCAGAGTAAAACACCGATTGGCTTGCACAACAATGTGTCATGCGAACTTCTTTCTGATTGAGTTGAAATTTTTCAACTTGCATGGCAATCACATCACCCAATTCATGTCATTTGGGTCGCCCAGGATGATTTCAAGTTGAAATTTTTCAACTTGCACAGCAATCACGTCACCCAAATTGCATCATGCAAACTTTCCGATCAAGCTTACATTTTTCAACTTTCGTGGCAATCGCATCACCCAATTTGTGCCATTTGGGTTGCAGCACAAATTTGCGTCTATTTGAGTCTTTGCATTGATTTTGTATGTAATTTACTTGCGCAATGAATTAAACTCACTTTTAATGTCCATACAGCCATTATTGATATACAACCAGAGTCAAACGCTGATTGGCTTGCACGCCAAAGCGTCATGCAAACTTTCCGACTAAGTCCGACTGACTTTCCGATTTTTTTTTTTTGTTTGTGAAAGACATATATCGTGCGTTAGCGGCAATCACGTCACTCAATTCCAAAACATTTTAAAAATCGCACCAACCTCAAACATTTGAAAAGTTCACAAATAAGTCTAGAGTTCACAAATAGGAGATTGTAAAGTGATGTTTGGAGAAATAAAAAAAAAGCAAACAAATCCAGCAATATGTCAGTCTGAATACAGCCTGCTCAGTTGCTCAGAAAGCCCCAAAAGCCTAGGTATATTATAAAGATCCTGTCATCACTTTTTTAGTTGTGCCTAAACCTCAACAACTTATTCCCGTTAAGGCTCCTGACAACCGATAAGCAGGTGAAACATGAAGCTTGTTTAAAATCACAGCTAAAAAACTTTCTGTTATGGCACACTGCTCTGAACCTCTTCAATATGACCAACGAAAAGTACCACTCACATATTATATAGACTATGAATTTATATACGGATAATGAAAACACATCAGCATAATTGCATTTCTGTAAAAGCTGCCAGAATTTGTCCCTGACCACCTCCGAATGTGTTTTCAGTAATCCGATCGAGTCTGACATTGAAGATTTATTTTAAAAAGGCAAGATGCTGTAGACACTCATTCATTTACAGTGCTGTGTCCAAACTCCCACATACACACACACACACACTGCCACCATGGAGACTGCTTCACGCAGACTGTCTTCACTCTCTCTCAAGCAGATAATTTCACTCACATCCGCCTCTGCACAAACACAAAGTTCAGATTCTGTACAGTAGGTGTTACACCTGAAATGGAAAAACTTATTACAGAGAAAACTACACAGTATTAATCACAATATGCGCTAAATCTTGTCTTACAGCATAGTGGAAAATTTATTTATGTAATCTTCAATTAATACGGATCTTACAAAGCTTTAAAAAACCCTCTAGACTCAATCTACAGTAATTTAAGAAATCAACACCACAAACTAATGTTATTTCAGTTCTGGATATTTTACTTTTGCCTTATATATACATATATATAAGAAGAGATGCAGTCTAATCTGCCTTTTCAAATTGCAGTTAAAGGTGATTGTGAATGAATGTGGCATTGCTTGTGCCGTGTTAGTTGGTGTGGTCTTTCCTCTCCCGATATAGCCTATATCTGAAACAGACAAAATAATAGAGAGAGAAGAGAAGATGGTAGGACCAGTCAAATGGATTGGAGGTATATGCTGGGTGTGCATTGCGAAATTGCAGTGGAACTGTGGATGTATGGGAGAATGAGGCTGAGAATAGCTTTCTACAGAGGGTATACAGCCTCTACTCTTTCTGCACTGCACCACCTGTTGTTTACCGCGAGCTGATGACAGGCGAAAACAGTCACCGGCATCCACCCACCACCTCAACACCTGCAGACCTCACCACCTAATCAGAACCAAAACAACATCTGATGCACCTGCTATGACAATTAATTATTTTTTAATTAGTAATAATTAACTTTTAATTATTTTTCGATTGACAGAACAAAAGAACACAGAACAATCTAGACAGAACAACAGATAGCGACAGATATACAAAAATGTACAGATAATGTACTCACCCCATTGTTATCCAAGATGTTCATGTCTTCCTTTTTTCAGTCGTAAAGAAATTATGGGTTTTGAGGAAAACAATTCAGGATTTTTCTCCATATAGTGGACATTTATGGTGTCCCGAGTTTGAACTTCCAAAATGCAGTTTAAATGCGGCTTTAAACAATCCCAAATGCGGTGGTAAACAACCTATCTAGCGAAACGACTGGTTATTTTTATTAGAAAGATGCAATTTAAATACTTTTTAATCTCAAACGCTCGTCTTGTCTTGCTCTGCCTGAACTCTGTGTATTCTGGTTCAAGACAGTCAGGGTATGTCGAAAAACTCCAATCGTATTTTCTCCCTCAACTTTAAAAATCATTTCAAAGTCATTCTACAATGCTGCAGAAGTACCGAACCAGTCTTTGAAAAGTAAACATGCAAAGAAGATCAAACACCCTTAAGAAAAGAGGTAAAACAGTGATATAGGATGATTTTGAAGTTTAGGAAGAACATGAGATGGGAGTTTTTCGACATTCCCTAACTGCCATGAACCAGAAAAAAACAGAGTTCAGGCAGAGCAAGACAAGATGAGTGTTTGACATTAAAAAGTATATATATTGTATTGTTTTTACGAAATTCAAATTTCGTAAAAACAATATTGTATTGCATTTTAGAAGTTCAAACTCTGGGCACCATATCAGTCCACTATATGGAGAAAAATCCTGAAATGTTTTCCTCAAAAAACATAATTTCTTTACGACTGAAGAAAGAAAGACATGAACATCTTGGATGACAAGGGGGTGAGTACATTATCTGTAAATTGTTGTTCTGAAAGTGGACTTCTCCTTTAATGACTACAGACCTGTTGCCCTAACATCTGTGGTCATAAAGTCGTTTGAAAGGCTGGCGTTAGCCCACCTGATGTACATCACTGGACCTTTCCTGGACCCCCTGCAGTTTTCTTATCAAGTAAACAGGTCGATGGATGATGGAGTCAACAACTTTTACACCTTTTCACACATAGTATGATTTACACAGAGAGCTTTAATTAATAAAGCATAATTTACACACAATTACTTGCAAAACATTATTTAATGGCTTCAAAACAAATTTAACATCCTGCATGATTTAAAAACTGATACTTTTGAACGTTGTCATCACATATAAAGCTTCATATGCGTGAGTTTTCTAATTCAGTAGGTTTGCTCGGTAGCTCATGCGATATGGTGTTGCACTTAAAAGATGAAGAGCTCTGGTACGAACACTGTGAAACTATGGTTTGACAAAACAGCTCAAATCCTTATAAAGTTAAAGGGGTCATTGGATGTCCATTTTCCACAAGTTGATAGAATTTGCACCATTATTTAATGCCCAAAAAAAGCATGTCTTAAAGTAGGTGCTAATTTGCGCTGCGCTTGGTAGATTACGCTAATGTTAATGTAAATGATCTGGGCATTGCCAGTAAATCACATGCAGAATTTTCCCCTCCCATCTGCGTTTTTTAGGAATTGTGCTCTAACACTAATTTGCCCTGTTTAGTAAATCTGGCCCTGAAGCAGTTAGTCCAGACTGCTGAGAGAATCACAATCCAAAATCTATACTCAAGAGTGAGGAAAAGGACTGAAAAAATGACACTGGACCCCTCACATCCAGGCCATTTTCTCTTTAAACTGTTGCTGTCTGGTTGGCGCTACACAACACTGAACATCAGAACAGCCAGGCAAGTTTCTTTCCTTAAGCCTTCAACTTATGAACAACTGAATGAGCCCACTATGCAATAAAAACATGCCCAGTTAGTGTCCAGTTAGAACTGGTGCAATACCCAACTCTATTTATACTTATACATCATACCTTTTATTCACATTCCCTTGTATGTAATTGCATATAGCATGTAGCATATCTCATCCATTGCTCTAACATGCGCTGACGTCACTCAAGGTAATGCTCCACCCCCTTTGACATGGCCCCCAGGCGAAAGACAGCTGATAAGGGAGACACACAAAACACACATAGATGTGACTCTCCAATGTTGAGGCAGCAGAACATTAAACCGGGCAGGGAAAGCACGTTGCTAGGCAACAAATGCTGAACAAAGCTAACGGACTCAGCGTAAAGGAGTGTCCGTGAGCGCTAGAGCACCACCACAGAGCTAACCATCAGTCTAGACTATGCGAAAAGATCACTAAAACAGGCTGGATGTATGGTGAGCTCTGATTTACTATGAAAAAAAATCTCATGACTCCATTAAATCAACCTCAGAGAGATGACTGTGAAAGTATTTGATCTGTCGCAAAGGTGTTGTTAGCGTTTTTTAATCGTTATTCACTAAGTGCATTTGTCTTTGTCAGGCCAAGGCAAAAGCTTGGAGCCCCATCAATTGTGCGATCGATTTACAGTAATCTACCTGAGCCGTACAGGGACCCTCTGAGCTCAGAGTCGCTTCAGCTTTGGAGCGTGGCCAGATTCAGGCAAACGGGGACGGGGAAAGTCCTCCCGATTCCATTCATCACCGATCTGTCACATAATTTCTATGTGAATACAGGCAAAAGGTCTGTATCAAGTCAGGATGAAATAGAGCGTAAGTGAGCTATCAGCCTTGCCAGTAAATATACAGAGAACTACATAGAAATAAAATGTCTTGATTCTCACATATCTGGTTTCTCTGATTTTATCACAGACTTCTACTGTAAGTGTGCTACTGTACATGTTTTATTTCACACTCTAAAAATGCTGGGTTAAATACAACCAAGCGCTTGGTGAAATATGGACAAACCCAGCAACTGGGTTATTTTGACCCAGCGGTTGGGTTAAATATTTAACCCAACCTGCTGGGTAATTTAATTTCACTCAACTATTGTTTAAAAATCATTATATGACCTAAAATAAACACAAAATAAATTACAACTCAGACACAGTTACAAGCCATTTTTACATTTTAATTATTATTTATTAAACTTATTAATAAATGTTCATTTATTGAACATATTAATACACATTAATTTCCAACCTATTTTGGGTTCATTTTAAGTTGAACATTTAACCCAAACACTGGGTCAAAACAACCTAATTGCTGGGTTTGTCTATATTTCACCTAGTGCTGAGTTGCTTTTAACCCAACACTTTTTAGTGTCTTAAAATCAAAGCGACGAGCTGAAATGAATGCCATGGAAGGCCTTGTTTCTAAATTGGAACAGATCCCTCCAAACTTCAACCAAACCACAGCCAAAAATGACAAAACACCAAACTTTTTTGACAATTTTTCATGCAATCTAAAAAATGCAACCCAGCACTGAGTGAAATATGGACAAACCCTGCAATAGCGTTTGGGTTGAATATTTAACCCAGCTGGGTCAAAACAACCCAATCGCTGGGTTGTAACCCAGAATTTTTTAGAGTGTGCCCTCAGTTATTTTTGATGTTTTTAAATATCATTTAAAAAAGTATAAAAATCTGAGAATCCATCAGAGGAATATTGGTAATTGTAATTTTTATTTATTTATTTATTTATTTTAAATTAACAGTTAATTTTCATTACAATTTTAAAAATGACAGCTGTCCCTGTGTCATTTCCACAACACTGAACACTTCAGTTCAACTTTATTTCACAATGTCTTTGTTTAATCCAAGTAAACCGTGTAATTGTAAATTGAAGGACTGAGTAATAATTAATTAATATGTAGAGTTGAGTTTAAGATTAAAGATTAAGGTTAGGGTTAGAATTGGGTTTGGTAATTATGCATAATTTACTGTTATTATTACAGTAAGTACACGTAACGTGTAACAAGGACACTGTAAAAAAAAGTTTTTTTCCATCAATTTTTAGGTTTAACAATCAGCGCCAATAGCCTCATGGGCATCTTGCTGACATATAGCGCAGTTGTGCTTCGTTTGTCCCGAGTTCGATTCCCGCCTCATGGACGTTTTCCTTTCGTCTACTTGCTCTAAGGTACAAGTAGTTTATCATATAAGAAAATTGTTATGTTTAGTGGCTTCTCCTACTTTTCTTAGTGATATTTAGTGCTAGTTTATCAGGAAGTGATGAGTTTGTTCTTTTTGGCTCCTTTGTTCACAAATGTTTTAAGTGACGTTCCAGTTTTGCGCTTAAGTTAAATTCGCATCTTTGGATGAAAACATAACTACGAACCAACACTATCTCACAGGCAGTTCGTACGTTTGTCAAACAAGTTTGTACGACACCACTCGTACATGTTTTTTACAATTTCATCCTACGAATTAGCCACCTTGCAAAATACGTACGCATGAATTCGATTCAAGTATCGAGTGAGGTCTTACGAATTCGTACGAATTAAGGCCCATTCACACCAAGAATGATAACGATAACTATAAATACAACGATAACTATATTTGCGTCCACACCAGTGAACGACAACTGTCTGTTTTTTCTTTGCATTAGACACCTTGTCAAAAATGTACGATTTGCCATGAGATCGAGTTGGAAGAACATAAAAACAAATAAAAATCAAGTTAAATACCACTTGTGAGCAGAATATTTTTTTGTGTGTCTTTTCCAATTCAAATGTCAAATAACGCAAACTGAGAAAATCAATATAAATACATAAAATACGTAGGCTACATAAAATGCTAGTTGTGATATTACAAATATTACAAAAATGCTCAAAATGTCATTTCACACAATCCCAATACAATTCTCTTGTGACGTGTGTATGTCCACTTTAGGACACTGTATAATAGTGCGGCATAGTGTGTTTTAAGAGTGCATTTATAACAATCCACTGGTCTAAAAGCGTCCATAGTTGAAGAAACTTCCATTAGCAGAATGCAAATAGCGTGCAGAAATATTCATCTCTGCAAAAACAGAGTCAGCACTCTCATTCTAGAAGAAAACATGCGCATTCCTGCTGTTTGGAAATGGCAATCTGTGTGAGGGAGTTTCTCAAACACTACAGTATGATAAACAACATCAGGGTGAAGCTTCCACAGGATCACTCATGTACAGTATATTACAATGACAAGATGTTTTACAGAAACATCAAGGTGATGTGATAACTTCATTACATACAGCAGAGGTGATCAATACTGGCAGTATGTTATTGATTGCCCTACCATGAGCAATATGTCATTTTTTTGTGTTGCCTTCTAAGATAAGGGTTTTCAAACTAAGCGAGTTCAAGCTGTGGTAGGGAGTGGAAAAACACATGTATATATGTGACCCTGCAACAATACACTGCTTTGGTCAAAATTATCTGTTTTTCTTTTATGCCAAAAATCATTAGGATATTAAGTAAAGATCACATTCCATGAAGATATTTTGATAATTTCCTACCGTAAATATATATAAACATAATTTTTGATTAGTAATATGCTTTGCTAAGAACTTCATTTGGACGATTTCCTCAATATTTTAGATTTTTTTGCACCCTCAGATTCCAGATTTTCATCTCGTCCAAATACTGTCCGATGCTAAGAAACCATACATCAATGATAAGCTTATTTATTCAGCTTTCGGATGGCGTATAAATGTCAATTTCAAAAAATGTACTCTTAAGACTGGTTTTGTGGTCCAGGGTCACATATATTCATTTAAAAGAGTTGTTTATTTAAACAAAGAGCTTTTTAATGCAGACGTTTTGTATGAAACATGCATTCAAATGCATTGAACATCTGACCCTCGGCGTCTGTGCAGTGGTGTGAGCTGAATTTGTGGTGGCCTGCCAGCGTTCCCAGATGGACGTAGTGGGCACTGAAGCCCAGGGCAGAGCACTCATCCTTGCATATTCCTGCACACTCATGTGGCAGCTACTCAACTGTACATCTGCAAATTCAGACCCTCCAGGTGATGCTCCCCCTGCTGGGCAGGAGCGGCACGCTTTTTGCTTAGCAAAAAAGCAGGGCTTATATAAGCGCCCTATTCTGAAGGTACAGAACAAGTGTCACCTCAAGGTAAGAGCGTGCAGCAGCGGATGACAACACGTGCTGATTGAGTGATTATGAAACAAGATGGTGACAGCATCATGAAACGTGTCACGAAGTGCAAGTGTAAGCTGAATGTGTGGAATTCATATCACAGCATTCTCACTAAGGAACACTGTCCAGTTCCGATAATCGCGACACTACTTGAAACCTTGTAATCGTAGTGTCGGTGTTAATACACCATTTCTTTTGTTCGTTTTCTCTCTTAATCACTTGTTAAAGCTACTGATAGTGCTGACACTTGTAAATCTATTTGTTCTCTATTTTTATTTTCACTTCCCCTATCACTCTTGCTTTAAGTACCTAGGTGATTATATATTAATATTTGTATTTTTATTGTCATTATTTTTCATAATGTCACATTGAGTAAAAATCTATTTTTGACCTTTTTTGCCTTTACACGGTGATGTGGTTGACTGTTGAATTGAATCTATCTGAAGATGTTGTTTGTTTGTTTGTTTTTTTTGTTTGTTTTTGACACTTGTGTAGGTGTGTTTTGTCTTGTTTTGTGATTGTGTTTTTTTGTAAATCTGAAAATCGAAAAATTACCTCAATAAATATAATTAAAAAAAAAAAAAAAAGAAACACTGTCCAGTGAGAACTGATTTGCAAGGAAATCGGAGCACTATTGTCATCTGAAATGTAATTACAATAAAAAGTTTGACTTTTAGTCTTTTTCCTATTGTGCATTTTTCTTTTAACCTCTTAACTTCCTAAATGTGTTGCAATAGGCAGAAAGTTGTTTAATACTGAATAAGACGTTTCAACTAGGGTGACTTTTAAAAAGATTACCTAAAAAGTTTTAAATATGTAAAAGAATTTATTAAAAAAAATGGTGTGATTTCTATATCTGAAAAGTCATGTTATGAAATCTTTTATCTTTCTGGGCTTTTTTAAAATAATAAATATACATTTTACAATAGTAGTAGTAGTAGATTTTTATTTAATACCATGTCTGCATCTTAGGCTATTTTCATGGCAAAAACAATTCAGAAAATACAAGTATAACATATACAATAAAACCTAGCAAACAAACAAACACAAGATTTTTTACATTAACGTGATAAAAATGTGAAAACTTTTTCTGGCAAAATTATAATAAATAATTCCTTAATTGGGTTCCCAAGCTCTACAGTATATTTTTTTCATAGAAACTACTGTATAATTTTTAAAAAAACTCATTATCTTTAGTCCTTATTTTGTAAACCACAAACAGCAAGGTCTGAATATTTGTGTGTATATGAGTTAAAACGGTTAAAAACCCACTGGAATCGGTAATCGTCTGACCGATAGACATTAGACATTAAACTTCAAGCTTTTAATATATTACATACATCTTCTAGCTAACTATAGCCTAACATGTACTATTTATAATGTAAGAAAAAATGACTACACTGTGTGCAGAATTATTAGGCATGTTGATAACCACCATCAGGAACCGTTTAGTCTCCAGCGCCACCATTTTCCAGAACTGCAACCTACCTCATTTTAGTCCATCTCTGCAAGTCAGACTTTTCAGGATAGGAGACTAAACATGAACTCCCAAAACTTACTGCCAGATTTTGGAAGATAAATTCTTGAATCAGAGGTACAAGACGTGATGCTTGTCCTTCAAGAGTCACTCTCAACTTATCTGTCTACAAAGCCTATAAAAAAAAAACAAACAAAAAAAACCTGTCTTCATGTATTTCACAACACGTCAGCTTGTTATTCTTATTAAGTCAGGGGCATTTTTTAAGATTTTTTACCAAGCAAAGTCTCTGAGAACCTGACACATTGTACTTCTGAAGACTCCAGGTAGGTTGCAGTTCTGGAAAATGGTGGCGCTGGAGACGAAACGGTTCCTGATGGTGTCACACCTAATTCTTCACCTTAATTCCTAATTCGTTTGCAGTTAACATGCATCTTTTCTTCTCCACCTGTTTGACTCAACAAGCATTTCGCTGTCCAATGGTCAAGCCTTAACTTTGCAAATTCTTGTAATGCATTAGTATTGCATTCTTCTCATGGGTATTTAATAATTTGGACTTTTCAGTCTTGGTTAAATATCTTTTTTGGCTCATTTTATCTGTAAAAGAAAACATGCCTAATAATTATGCACACCTGAATATAAGGAGTTTTTCACTTCCAGCCTTCA
>JAHKKF010537792.1:1527-17123 GCA_019740295.1 Labeo calbasu
AATTTATTTCTGTGATCAAAGCTGAATTTTCAGCATCATTACTCCAGTCTTCAGTGTCACATGATCCTTCAGAAATCATTCTAATATACTGATTTGCAGCTTAACAAACATTTCTGATTATTAGCAATGTTGAAAACAGTTTTTGTGGGAACTGACACATTTTATTTTTCAGGATTCACAGATGAATAGAAGGTTCAAAAGAACAGCATTTATTTGGAATAGAAATCTTTTGTAACACAGATATAGTAAAATAAAATTCCAGTTCTTTTCAATCACTACTTTTTTCATTTTCAAGGATTTCAAACAGAGTTCACACTAATCAAACAATGTCTTCTCTTTTAAATAAAAAAATAGATAGATAAATAGATAAAAATATATATATACTAATAAAACAAAATGGCAAAAATAAAGTGAAGCACATGCATACTAAAGTATTACAATGTATGCTACACTTTTACTTTTACTGTTTTTATAACTGTACTGCCTTAATTGTTTGATGTTTTCCACTTTTTAAGAAAAAAAACTTGCAAAGTCGCTACGAAATCCTGATCTGAAACAAACGATTCACCATAAGCACTCAGAAGTCGTGAACTGAATCAAATGATTCACAGACTGATTCAAATGATTCGCAAACCCACTCAGAAGTCATGCACTGAGAAGTCCTGTAAATGATTTGCGAACCTGTAACGAAGTCCTGATCTGATTCAAATTATTTACATACCCGCACTGAAGTCCCGATCTAAATCAAATGATTCATGATCCCGCACCAAAATCCCGATATGAATCAAATGAATTGCAAACTCGCACAAGTCCCAATCTGAATCAAATGCTTCATGAATCCGCACCAAAGTCCTGATCTGAGCCAAATGATTCGCGAACCCGCACTGAAGTCCCAATTTGATTCAAATGATTCGCAAACTTGCACGTCCTGATTTGAATGAAATGATTCATGAACCCACACCAATGTCCCAATCTGAATTAAATGATTCACGAACCTGCACTGAAGTCCCGATCTGAATTAAATGATTTGCGCAAACCGCGCCAAAGTCCCAAACTGAATTAAATGATTCATGATCTCACACCTAGAGTCCTGATCTGAGTCAAATGATTTGCAAAACCGCACTGAAGTCCCGATCTGAATCAAATGATTTGCAAACTCGCACAAGTCCCGATCTGAGTCAAATGATTCGCGAACCTGCACTGAAGTCCCGATCAGAATCAAATGACTCGCGCAAACCCGTGCTAAAGTCCCGAACTGAATCAAATGATTCATGAACCCACACCAAAGTCCCGATCTGAGTCAAATGATTCGCGCAAACCCGTGCTAAAGTCCCGAACTTAATTAAATAATTCAGGAACCCGCACCTAAGTTCTGATTTGAACTTTGAGGCAAAATCTTTTTTGAGGCAAAAGATTTGTGAACCTGCTTCAAAAGTTTTCATCTAAATCAAATGATTCACAATCCACGCTCTGAAGATCTGATCTGAATAATGATTTGCGAACCATCATTTCAGATCAGGGCTCGGAATGCGGATCACGAATCATCTGAGATCGGAACTTTGCGTATCACAAATTATTTGATTTAGATCAGGACTTCAAATCGTGTATCACAAATCATTTGATTTGACTCATTCAATCTGTGAAATGATTCATAAACCCGTTCTGATCTAAATCAAATGATTTGCGATTTGAAGACCTGATCTGAAACAAATGATTCATGATCCGACTGGAGTGTTTCAAAACAGTGAATCACTTTGTGACGGAATGGTTAAACTGATTCTGAGTTTCGAAAAGCTCGATTTCAAGCGATGTTAAAATTGAAAAATTAATGTTTCTTTTAATTTGATCTGGTTTTTGGTAGTGAATCGCTTAAAATGAATGATTGAAGTCACGAGTTTGAATCAGAGCGGTTTCAGCTTAAATGACTCACTCAATTGATTCAGTTCATCTGTTCCTCTTTTCGCGTCTTCAGCCATGTTTACACGACACTGTCAGTACTGATACTGGCTTAGCTCACTAGTTTTA
Source organism: Labeo calbasu (assembly GCA_019740295.1). Taxonomy (NCBI): domain Eukaryota; kingdom Metazoa; phylum Chordata; class Actinopteri; order Cypriniformes; family Cyprinidae; genus Labeo; species Labeo calbasu. The sequence goes on from JAHKKF010537792.1 coordinate 3,553, forward strand.
AGGCATTAACTGAAGCAAGCAAAAAAAAAGTATGATGTTTAAGTACCTCTTCAGTAATCTCAGTCAGATAGTCCCGCCCCTAACGTCATTGGTTGAGTCAGAAGTTGACATAATGGGAAACATTAATGTTACACGCTTTAGGAAGTCAAATGACTAATGACGGCCTCATTAAACTCATTAAATGAACCTGACACACCAGCTGAACACCTGAACAGCAGCGTTTGTGTTCACCTGTTGCAGTCGAAGCAGTAGCTGCTCTCGCTGGTCTTCTGGCTGCGAGGGAACCTGTTTCTCCATCTCCTCACACCTCCTCTTCATCTGCTCCACCTTCAGCCGCTGCTCCTCCAGCTGAACTCGCTCCTGAAGGACAGCACATCTTCAGCTCAAACACAGATCATGCATCATAAGGGTAAACAGAGCAGATCCAGACCTTCTGTCTGGTGGCCAAGTGTTGGCTCTTCCGTTGCCTGTCCTTCTCCTGCAACACCTGCAGCTGATCTGTGTGTCTGCGCAGACGCTCCTGCTCGGCCTGCAGTTCCCCTCGCAGTAATGCCACCTCCAGCTGCAGCTGCACACCGGCAAACACACATCTCAATTTCTATTTAATTCATTTTACAAAAAAACGTTGATGGCAATGTTCTCAGATTATCTGTTTTTTCTGCAATGTAACAGAGTGTGTGGTTGCCAGATTGTGAAGATAAATTAAATAATACATTAGGATATCGATAAACTACATTTTTGCCAAAAATATTGCATGTTAATATAGTCACAGTTGAAGATAAACTCAACACAGGGCAGAAAATGTGTCCTTTTAAGACATTTTAGTCAATGATATTGCATGTTAATATAGTCACAACTGCCAGATTGTGAAGATAAATTAAACCAAGGTAAAAAAAAAAAAAAAAAAAAAAAAAAAAAGTGTCCCTTTAAGAGAGAAACTTAATTGGAGAAATTTGAACACATCTGGAAAAAAATGCAAAAATGTACATTTGCAAAAAAATGAAAATGTGTCTTTTTAAGAGAGAAACTCATTGGGGAATTTAAAAAAAATCTGGCAACCTCATGTATGAAAACTCACAGAGGTCTAGGTTTTTTCTTCTCTTTTTTTATTAAAGAAAATGTAAAGAAATTTTGGATATAAATCATTTTTTTGCATATAAACTACATTTTAGTCAACAATATTGCATGTTAATATAGTCACAGTTGCCAGATTGTGAAGATACATTAAACACAGTGCAGAAGATGTGTCCTCTTAAGAGAGAAACTCTAATTGGTGAATTTAAACAAATCTGGCAACCTCAAGTATAAAAACTTACAGAAGTCTAATTTTTTTCCCTCTTTTTTTTGAAAGAAAATGTCAAGAAATTTTGGATATAGATCTTTTTTTGCATACAAACTACATTTTAGTCAACAACATTGCATATTAATATAGTCACAGTTGCCAGATTACAAAGATAAATTAAACAGCAAAAATGTGTCCTTTTAAGAGAGAAACTCTAATTGGGGAGTTTAAACACATCTGGCAACCTCCAATAAGAAAACTCACAGGTCTAGGGTTTTTCTACTCTTTTTTTATTAAAAAAAAGTAAAGAAATTTTGCATAAAGATCATTTTTTTGCATATAAACTACATTTTAGTCAACAATATTGCATGTTAATATAGTCACAGTTGCCAGATTGCAAAGATAAATTAAACACGGCAAAAATGTGTCCTTTTAAGAGAGAAACTCTAATTGGGGAGTTTAAACACATCTGGCAACCTCCAATTAGAAAACTCACAGAGGTCTAGATTTTTTCTCCTCTTTTTTATTAAAGAAAATCAAAATAAATATTGTATATACACAATTCTTTGCATATAATCTACATTTTAGTCAACAATTTTGCATGTTAACGTAGTCACAGTTGCCAGATTGTGAGGATAAATTAAACACAGGGCAGAAATTCCTGTTCCCAATTGGGGAATTTAAACAAATCTGCCAACCTCAAGTATAAACGCTCACAGAGGTCTAGATTTTTTTTCTCATCTTTTTTAAAAAAATTTTGTCGTAGTTTTTACCGAAACTCACTTCAATCTTGAGCTCCTCCCTCTGCTGGTCGAGCTCCGTGATTTGCTGCTGCAGCATGGATGGTGACGTCAGTAAATCTCCATCTGTCTGTTTGGCTCGACACTGGTTAAACACAGAACGGGAGATGAGCGCGGTTGAACCGCTGGACTGGTTATGAAGTGAAAGCGTGTATTTACCCGTTCGCTCTCGGTGCTGCTGCCCTCTGTGTCTGACTCCGCCCCCGAGGAGGCGGGGCTTTGCTCCACTCTCATGATCCACGGCGATCTTCTGACCGGCTCCCACTGGCTCCTCTGTGTTTCCATATTGTGTCTGGGCATGTCTGGTTAAACAGGAGTGGAGACTAGTTAAGTGTGGAGGTATGGGACATTTGAACATTACAGTAATTCAATGCAGCAAATGAGGGTCAAATGAAAGATGCTCAAGCTAACATGCACTGAACATGGGAAAAGTCAAATCCTGACTGGTGTATGCTGAACCACTGTATGTTGTGTTCTAGATGTTGCCTAATTAGATTAATCACCTAAATGTTTTACATAACAGCCATTCATTCTCAGGTGAGACGTGTTACAGAAATGCAACACGTGGCATTTTAATGTTAATTGTTATTAATAAAATATTCATAACATTCTTTTATTGCTGAAGCATAATAATAGCTATCATTGTCTCAATTTCAGGAGTGAAAGTAATTTAAATGTAGTTATTAAAAAATGCAATTTGAAGTTAAACATGTAAATTAATTTTAAAAGCAGAAATGTAAAAAATAGTTACAGTGTGGGTGTGTATATTTTAATCTAAATTACTGATATGAATATAATTCGTAACACACTTGTCTGTTGCTGAGGTTTAATAACATTGTGTCAAAGTAGGAATAAACAGGTTAGTCTACTAAAACTAAAAATTAAAATTAAATGTTTAAATAAATTTTAAAATGAAAGAAGTAAATGTTTTTCAAAAATTAAAAAGTAATTTAATTATTAATAAATACATGAAAAATGTTAACAAAAAGTGTAAATAAATTTAAAAAGCAGAAGTAAAGATTAATTTGAAAAAAATATATATATGTATATACGTAAAAAAATGTATATATGTAAAAAAAATATATAAATGTAAATGTAATTATTTAAAAAACATAAATATGTAAATACATTTTAAAATAAGAAATAAAAAAATGTACTTATCTAAATTATTACTATTGATATATTTGTAAGTATTTTATTTCTGAGGTTTAATAACAGCTATTGTTTTGCCAAATTTAAATGAAACATTTAGATAAATTTTAAAGCAAAAATAAAAATGAAAACATGAAAAAATGTAATTAAAAGGAAGAAAAAATTGTGCATATATATATATATATATATATATATATATATATATAAAGAAAAATAAAAATAAGCAGAAATAAAAACAATTTATATAAATAAATTATTTAATAAGCATTTAATTGTATTATAAAATATTTATTTTTAAAATTAAAATATAAAAAGAAAAATGTAAAAATTAAAAATTAAATTTGAAAAAAAGGGGCAGAAAAAATAAAAACAAATTTATAAATAAATTCTCCTTTTACCATTTTTAAAATAAGAATTATCACTGTGTCAAAAGGCAAAAAATGTAAATAATTTAAAAGTATTTATTAACTATAAAAAATAAAAAATTAAATTTGAAAAATGAGCAGAAATAAAAATAAAAACAATTTTTATAAATAAATTAATTATCATTTCCTTTTTTCAAAGGAATTAATTAATTATTTAATTAAAATTGACAAGTAAACAAACTCAGACATATTTATTTATTTATTTATTTATTTATTTAAATTATTAGAATTTTTTTTCACTACTGGCTATCGAACACAAATCAGCTGTAAGTAAAAGGTATCGGTCGATCTCTACTTGAACTACAGTTCTTGCAAAATAAAAGTTGGCGAGGAAAGCATTTTCTTTCTCTTTTCTTCAAAAACAAACCACAGTAAAGTCTGTGAAGATGAAAGCACAGACGACAGACACGAGATCAATAGCGCTGCAGTGACGGCAGGGTTTTCTGTAGGTTGTACAGGTGTTTTTTACACAACAAGGCCACAGTTGAGTGTAAAAGGACTCTGTGTGTTCGCTGCAGCTTTTGTGTCGTCCGTCTGTGAGCTCGAGTCCGCTCCGCCCGAATCGCCCTCTTGCGCTCCTGACGCCGAGTGTGGGAACAGACTCTCGCTCGCCATTGTCCGAAGCCGTTCCCAGCCTCTCCCTGCCCTGTCCGTCAGGCCTTATTAGGACTCGGAGGCACACGGATAAATATAAAACTCCCGGTACGACGAGCTCCAAACACAGACTGACACACAGAGCCTTGTGGAGGAGGAAGTGGCTTCTAAAATGTCACAGGCCGGTTTCATATTTCCACAGAGAGCGATTGGAGTCTGTTCCTAGAATAACCACAGCCTCTCTGAACAGACACACACAATAGCTTGTTTAAACAGGAGTTTAGGGACGACCTTCGTGACAAAGGCAGGTATTATAGTGTGTATATTTACTATATGTACTGTTGATCAAAACTAGACCCAACGGATCTTAACTAACAGCTACAAACCGTGAAGATGATTAACTAAAACAAACTTGTTGCAGTGCATTATGGGACAGACTTCTCTGCAAAGGATACGTGCGATGCTAATACAAAATACAAAAATAAATATATTTATAAAATAATATAACTTATCTGCTATTTGACTAAAAGAAGGCATCTTAGAAAACAGCATAACGTAAAATATAAAAATAAAAAAATATAATATAAAATCTGCTCTTTGGCTAGAAGGTAGTATAATATTAAAATTAATATCAAATTAAATATCAAAAGTAAAATTTAAATATAAAATAATAATATATTAAAATAATCGCAAATCAAAAGTTATCTGATCTTTTGCGAAATAATAATAATATAATATAAAATCTAAAAGACAGCATCTTATAAGGCAGCAAATTATAAAATATAAATATAAAATAATATAATATAAAATCTTTTCTGCGCTCTGGCTAAAAGAATGCAACAAATTATAAAATATTAATATAAAATTACATAAAATGTTATCTGCTCTTTGACTAAAAGAAGCTGTATAATATAAAATTAAATATAAAATAATAATGCATATAAAATAACATAAAACTGTGTCTGCTCTTTGGCTAAAAAAAGTCATTTTAGCAGGTAGCATAATAAAAAATATACAAATATAAAATAATAATATATAAAATAATATAAAAAAATCTTATATGCTGTTTTGCTAAATAATAATATAATATAATATAATATAATATAATATAATATAATAATCAAATCTAAAAGACAACATTTTATAAGGCAGCATAATATAAAAAATAAAAAATAAAATGACAAAATAAAATATAATATACAAAAGAAAATATTTTCTGCTTGCTGGATAAATAAATAAATAAATAAATATTAAAAATTGTAATAAATGTATTTTATTTAAATTATTTTATTATATATATATAGACAGATAGATAGATTTTTTTACATCTAAATTATTACTAACAATAATTCTTTTATTGCTGAATAATAATAATAATCACTGTGTCAAAAGGCAGAAAATGTAAATAATTTAAAAGCATTTGTTAACTATAAAAATATAAAAATTAATTAAAAAATGAAATAATAAATATAAATGATTTAATTAGCATTTAATTAAATAAATAATTACTTATTTAATAAAAGTAAACATTAAAATTTAAAAAATATGCAGAAATAAAAAAAAAAACTCTTTAATTATCATTTACTTTTATTACATAATTAACTGATGAATTATTTAATTCAAATAAAAAAGCAAACAAACCTGGATAAATGTAAATAAATTTTAACTTAAAATCTTATCTGCTCTTTTGCTAAATAATATTATATAAAATCTAAAAGACAGCATCTTATAAGGCAGCATAATATAAGATATAAAAAAATAAAATGATAATATAATATATAATGTATAATAAATAAAAGAAAATCTTTTCTGCTCGCTGGATAAATAAATAAATATTTGTAATCAATTTATTTTATTTAAATGATTTCATTTTATATAGGCATTAGTATATAAATTAAAAATAATATTATAATACATAAATTAATGTAAAGTTTCACCTTCTCTTTGGCTAAAAGAAAGTGTCTTAGAAGGCAGCAAAAAATAAAATACGAATATAAAATAATACTAAATAAATAATATATAGAAAATATATGAAAAAATGAAGTTTTATCAGCTCTTTAGTTAAAAGAAAGCATCTTAGAAGTCAACATAATGTTATATAACGCTGCCAGACAGCTCGCTGTGTGGTAGAAAAAGCAGGAAGTTGCACCAAAACAAGTCGCCACAACCGGTCCTGATGCCTGGCTTGTCCCGTGTGTTAAGACTAGTTATGTTAACTAAGCCTAGGCCACATGTGACACCAACAAACCCAATCTAATCATCTCTTTATCTGACCTCCAGCTCAGAGGAGCGAAGATTCATGAAGGTCTGAAGTCCAGAAGCGATAAAGTGAGTCACGATGGCAGAAAATGCAGATGTGAAAGCGCCGGCCCACTTTAATACACTTACAAGACACACGCAAGGAAAGCCAAGAGGGAGAGTAAGAGGACAGAAGCGATGGGGTGTAATGACTGAATAATGTTGGTAATTGCAGAGGAGTGGCTGCGCTGATAAACTGTGGTATAAACATCCTGTTATATAAGACGCCCCTCCTGATCATTACTAACTACCCGCCGCTCCGTTCACACTCACTCGCTAATCGCTTCTCGGCAACAACCGCCGCTAACCCGGGTTTGCGCATTCTTCCCACGATTCTCAGCCGTTCGCACGCGTTCATCATCGCACAGAAGAATCCGTGTGTCAACAAAATCTCCTCACTGTTCATTACAACACCAGCAAATCTCCTGAAAAACCAGTTCACACTTAAAAAACCCTCCTGTACTGAATTACGACTTACAAATGGAAACTCAACACCTTTTACTTGGCATTCCAAGAAACTTTAGAGACTACTTACAGTAAAATAAAGTCAAATGAACCCCCTAATATGATCATCCTAAACTTTTCAAGGCAGCTATCTATTTTTATGCATAAAGACCCAATATATAATGTGAAATATTAATGTCTAAAATATTATTTGGAAAATATGTAGTTTCTATTATGTTATTTTATATATTATTATACATATTATTTAAATAATTTTTTTGTCATTTATTTTGATCTATTGATTTATTTATTAATTTATTCGGATGTATTTACTATGTAATTTACTATGGATTTATTTAATTAATAATTCTTAAATTCTTTATTATTGTAATAATTATTTAATTATTTATTTATGTCTAAAACGTTATTTGGAAAATATTTCGTTTTTTTTATTATTACTTTATGAGTTTGTCTGTTTACTATAGCGCTGTACTGTTACATATTGTTAAATCAATTTTCTTTTTTATTTTAGTCATTTTGTATTTCTTTTAATTAAATCATTTATTTATTTATTTAGTTGGATGTATTTAAATAATGTATTATATATTTATTAAATTAATAATTCTTAAATGATTTATTATTTTAATAATTATTCAATTATTTATTTATGTCTAAATTATTATTTGGAAAATATTTAGTTTCTACTCTTACTTTATATATTATATATTATTATACATATTATTTAAATAAATTGTATTTGGTTATTTTAGTGATTTTTTATTTATTTTGATCTAATGATTTATTTATTTATTTAGTTGGATGTATTTAATTTTATTTTTAATTATTAAATGAATAATTCTTAAATTATTTATTATTTTAATCATTATTAAATTATTTATTTATGTCTAACATATTATTTGGAAAATTATGAGTTGTTGTCTATTCACTATAGTACTGTACTGTTACATATTATTTAATTCAATTTTATTTTTTATTTAGTCATTTTTTACTAATTTTAATCTAATTATTTATTTATTTAGTTGGAAGTGTTTAAATAATTGATTATGTATTTATTAAATTAATAATTCTTAAATTATTTATGATTATAATGATTAATTATTTATATCTAAAATATTATTTGGAAAATATTTAGTTTCTATTATGTTATGAGTTTTTGTCTATTCACTACAGTACCGTACTGTTGCACATTTAAATACATGTCATTTTAGTATTGTTTTATTTTGATCTAATGATTGATTTAGTTGGATGTATTTAAATAATTTATTATGTACTTATTGAATTAATAATTATTAAATTATTTATGTCTAAAATATTATTTAAAAAATATTTAGTTTCTACTATTTTACTTTATTACGAGTTTGTCTATTCACTATTGTACTGTACTGTTACATATTGTTTAAATCAATTTTATTTTTTATTTAATTTTTTTATTTAACTGAAATTACTTAATTATTTAGTTGGTTGTATTTAAATAATTCATATTTATTAAATTAATAATTCTCAGATTATTTATTACTGTAATAATTATTTAATTATGTCTGAAATATTATTTAAGAAATATTTAGTTTCTATTATGTCACTTTATTATGTGTTTTTGTCTATTCGCTATAGTACTGTACTGTTACATATTTAAATCAATTTTATTTAGTTATTTTAGGCATTTTTATTTATTTTTATAAAGTTATTTATTTGGATGAATTTAAATAATTTATTATGTACTTATTAAATTAAAAACTCTTAAATTATTATTTATTATTAATTTAATTTTTTTCCTCTGTTTTTATAAAATAACAGCTAATGACAGTATACAAATCAAGTGAACACTTAATGTTACATAATATATTTAATCTTTAAATTCACTAAAAAAACCGTGGTACTGAATTACTACTTCCAAATATAAAAAATATAAACACTGTAAAATATTAATATAATAAATATTATTTGGAAAATATTTAGTTTCTATTATGTTACTTTATTATGATTTTGTCTATTCACTATAGTACTGTACTAATACATATTAATTTAAATTAATGTAGTACTCAACATAGATATTTCAGTCATTTTTATTTATTTTAATACAATTATTTATTTAGTTAGTTTTTTTTATTATTTATTACTTATTTATTAAATAAATAATTATTAAATTGTGTGTTATTTTCATTTTAATAATTATTAAAATATTTATTTATTTTACAAAATGACAGCTAATGTGATGTACAGCATGTAAATCAAGTGAACACTTACATAATGTTACATAATATTACATAATATGTTTAATGTGCATAATGTGAGAACCATGGTAATACCACAATACTGAATTACTACTTGCAAAGGCAATATTTACCATGATAAATATTCTTAAAATGATGGTATTTGTCCAAATGCATCCCAAGTAACTTTAAAGAAAACCATGATGCTGCCATGGTAAATGACCAAAATACTACGGTACTACCAAGCCCAAAAAATCTGATAATATCAAAGCACTTTTTGGAAAATACGTCTTTCTGCAGATGCACAAAAACAGGTGTAGTATTTACTTTTTAACAATTTTCACTCTGAAATTGCTAGTCATTTTTACAAATAATTACAAGAAATGGAAAATAAGAATTTGAATTAAACATGACATTCTGAAGTAGAAAGATGGAATTGTTTTTTTACAGTGCAACTGTAACACTGTAAAACTTTAAAATGTGAATATTAGAGAATTACTTCAGATGCATGAGTAATTATGTGCATCTCACCTGTGTAAAGCGTCTGCGCTGTAAAGCTGATCTCAGGACAGCATTCTTCACGCGACAGCTCAAACTAAACAAATGAAACACAGTTGTTCAGCACGTCTCCTTATAACTACAGTACAGCTCAACATTCTTCAGTCAAACACTCTATCACTATCGACACAAACAATCACGACCCAGAGCGAGCGGAGATATCTGACTGATCTCAGATCGGTTTGCTACAGATGAGATGTAATGAAGTCAGGGGTCACTGACCTCAAATACAACAAACATTATCAACACATCAGGCCATTTACACAGATAAAGCTGTGATCCACTGATATGCAGAGCTGGTGTTACTGTAATTCTAGGGGTTTTCAGACTTACTGATGCCGCAGATCTCCATATATGACCATCCTAAAACTTAAAAAGCAACAATATTTTCATGCGTAAAGACCCCGTTTATACCGTGTGAAACATTAATATTGCAAATATGTGTAAAATATTATTTACATTTAGATTTATTTTATATTAATATTATTTAGAATTCATATTTATATTTTTCTCTCTATTCACTGTAGTACTGTATTCTTATGTGTTGCATTTTTTAATCATCTGTACATTATTTATTTCAGTCATTTTTAATTTGTATTTATTTCATTTATTTTTATTAAATTACATAAGTTAATTAGATCTATGTTTATTATTTATTTATTTTTACATTTTTATTTTCCTCTAAAGTGATAGAAAGCTGATATGTTGCTAACCCTAATTTATTTTAAGATTTGTTTATTTATTTAATTTTTTCTTACATTTTAATCATATTACATGAGTTAGACCGTAATTGTATTTATTTACGTTTTTCACTGAAGTGACTAATGGCTGATATAATGCTAACCCTTACCCTTGATTATTTTTATGTTTTTTTTTTTCTTAAATTTATTGTAATCAAATTACGTAAGTTAGTTAGTTAGATCTATATTTATTATTTATTTTGTAGTTTTTACACTAATTCATTTTAATCATTTTTTTTATTATTATTATTTTAATCAAATTACAAGTTAGTTAGATCTTACTTTTTTTTAAACTGTTTTTCTCTAAAGTGACTGAATATTAGGCTGATTTAATGCTAACCGTAACCCTTAATTTTTAATGTTTTCATTTATTTAATTAATTTCTTACATTTATTGTAATCAAATTACATAAGTTAGTCAGATTTACTTTATTTATTTTTTATACTAATTCATTTGAATCATTTTTAAAATAATTTTTACATTTTACTTTAATCAAATTACAAGTTAGTTAGATTTTACTTTTATTATTATTTTATTTTTTACACTGTTTTTCTCTAAAGTGACTGAAGGCTGATTTAATGCTAACCTTAACCCTTAATTATTTTAATGTTTTTATTTATTTAAATAATTTCTTACATTTACTGTAATCAAATTACATACGTTAGTCAGATCTACTTTATTTATTTATTTATTTTTTACACTAATTCATTTTAATACACTTTTTATTTAATTTTCAATTTTTCTTTTAATCAAACTATTTAGATCTTACTTTTATTTATGTTTTTTACACTGTTTTTCTCTAGTGACTGATGGCTGATATAACAGGTTTATACATAATAATGACACAATAATCAAATGTGATGTATACAAATGAAGTGCACACTTATGTTACATAATATTTACAGTAAATTCACTAAAACATTCATTAATAAAGCTGTTGGCAGATGAACTGACACAGTAAACACTCATATATTCACGTTTTCATTACAATTTCAATAGGTTTCTATATAAACTAGTCTCATTAACCAGTATACTGTGGTGGTTTAGTGATGGTATCATGCGATACCATGTTAGTTTGACATTTACAATGTTGTTCAACAATGACTACATTCATTTATCATACCATTTTTATGTACTCCTCGGTATTTCACAGAATACCATGCTATTACCATGATATGTTATTTTAAGCCTATGACTGCAGCTCTGCTAAAACTGTAATTCACTATTATAAACCCGCACTGCATACTTCATCCGGACTAAACCCGACTGTAGGTTTTAAACTACCAGGTTTCATTAAAGTTAGTTAGTTTCACTCACACAAGACTTTGTTTACTCTCATATGGCGGTTTTTGAGCTGTCAATCACTCACAGCAGATTCCTGTCAATCAGTCACTTCTGTCAGAAATTAAATCGGTAAATCTGAATTATAATTTAAAGACTGTTAGGTAATTCCCAGAGAACTGCAAAGTTAAACGCGTCAGTTTCATTCTTATCAGCGCGTCTAGTTTATCGATAAATTGAGATACACGTAAGTTACCGATCATACCTGTCCAGAACTTCCGCCTCAAAATCCGTCAACGGTCCTGGAATATGAAAGACGATGAAAGAACGCCAAAGCAGCGACTGATAAAGTCCGCGCGGGGATTTAAACAGGCTTTTCCCGAAACATGTGAAGCGATACGATTCAACACGGCCAGCGGGATTTCCAACTTTCACTCAGTCGCTCTGTGAGAGAGAGAGAGAGAGAGAGAGAGAGAGAGAGAGAGTGTGTGTTTGTGTCACACTGGCAGCGTCTCAAACCCTACTGCGCCGCCTACGCTGACAGCGCGTTGGACTCAGCTGTACGATCACGTGACGCTCAAGCGCGCTTTCTATATAGGCGCCTCACTAGCGTTTGAAACACAGTCCAGGATAAATGTGACCGTCAACAGGTGAAGCGCGACAGAAACTGAAGTTCGTGACCTACGTAACAGTACAAAACGTTACACAGGTTATCTAAATATAACAAGTAGCTGAATAAAACGCAGATAGAGACATTTTAACTGAGGAAACTTGACAATAAACATACGATTGCTACAAAAAAGAAAAAAAAACTAAACATATATATACAACCCGTCTATTTTTTTTATAGTTGTTATTAATATTTTGAATCAGATTTTTTTTTCATTTTTAGTAGTTTTTTTGTATTTTATGTATGTATGTATATATATATATATATATATATATATATATATATATATATATATAGTTTTTTTCAGTTTCAATACGTTAAATTATTAAATTAAACTCTATATACTCTTAGCTGGTCAAGCTGGGAGCCCTGCTAAAAGACCAACCAAGCGTAAACCAGCTAAGACTAGACGACCAGCCTAGGCTGGTTTTAGCTGTTTTTTTTACTTAATCAGCTGGTTGTAGCTGGTTTATACATGCTAATAATGCTAGAAACAGGCTAGCAACATGCAAGTAGCTTGCTAATCATGTTAACAACATGCTAATCATGTTAGAAATAGGCTAGCAACATGCTAGTAACTTATTATTCAGGCTAGAAACAGGCTATGAACATGTTAATCATGCTAACAACATGTTAGTAACTTGCTAATCATGTAAGAAACAGGCTAGCAACATGCTAGCAACTTGCTAATCATGTTACCAACATGCTAGTAACTTGCTAATCATGATAGAAACATGCTAGTAACTTGCTAATCATACTATCAACATGCTAGTAACTTGCTAATAATGCTAGAAATAGGTTAGTAACATGTTAATCATGTTAACAACTTGGTAATCATGTTAGCAACAGGCTAGCAACATGCTAGTAATTTGTTAATCAGGCTGGGAACATGTTAATCATGCTAACAATATGACAGTAACTTGCTAATCATGCTAGAAACATGCTAGTAACTTGTTAATCATGTAACCAACATGCTAATAACTTGCTAATCAGGCTAGAAACAGTCTAGGAACATGTTAATCATGCTAGCAACATGCTAGTAACTTGCTAATCGTGATAGAAACAGGCTAGTAACATGTTAATCATGCTAACAACA
>JAHKKF010537793.1:0-26363 GCA_019740295.1 Labeo calbasu
AGATAGATAGATAGATAGATAGATAGATAGATAGATAGATAGATAGATAGATAGATAGATAGATAGATAGATGGTTTAAATTTGCCATTGTGAAAACAGAAGGTGCAATCCAGAAGATTTGGATTTTTTTCCCTCCCAATCTATCAGTTAAATATACTGTTAAGATAAATATAAATGATTATATAACATATCGTCGCCTTAGAATTATAAGGTTCTATCTGACATCTTTGTCAAAATTAAGTTATTCACATATTCTTATTCGGTGACAACTTATTTACATTATGTGATGTTTCTTTTGTAAGCTGTGTACATTTTGGGTCTACAGAAGTCTATGGAACGCAAAAACTTTGAAGCTCAATATCCCAAAAGTGCTCAGAATGCAGATAAAACCTTATAATTCTAAGGCGACGATACATAAACATGAAGAAAAGACACTTTTTTTCTTCATGATTTTGTCTATCTGGGATGTGAGTTGTTTAGAAACTGAAATGAGAATGCATTTTAAATTCAAATTCAATTCCTTAGTATGAATTTGAATTTATGTAGCATTTAAAGAAATTAATTAAACATTTCAACCTGAAAAAAAATGTAAAAGGCCTTGAAGTTGACAGATCACAGATCAAACGATAAAACGATAGATAGAGAGATAGATAGATAGATAGATAGATAGATAGATAGATAGATAGATAGATAGATAGATAGATAGATAGATAGATAGATAGTTTAGACTTGCTATTGTGAAAACAGAAAGTGCAATCCAGAACATCAGGATTTTTTTCTCCCAATCTATTGATTAAATAAATGCTTAATTTAAATATAAATGAATATATAACATACATAAACATGAAGAAAAGAGACTTTTTTTCTTCATGATTTTGGCATTCTGCTTCTATGCATGCCAGCACATTTACTAAAGCTTTGGTGACTGGTGCAAACAGCGCTGGGTGCAGGACAAACAACAAGAAAATAGCTCAGGGTAGCGACAGAGTGGGAGGGCACGAGCAAACACACTCGAACCAACGAGACCAAGCCAAAGCAAAGGCAGTGACAAATACACACAGACAAATCTGAAGCTTTCTTACTGGCGCTCTCACACAAGTGACACATTTGCACACTCTGCCTAAGCTCCTTGGCTTACCGATAGTAGCTGTGTGTTTAGGACTGGACCCAGTCTGGCCAAAACTGTGTTTCCCAGCTGCAAGAGAGCAGAGTGAACACTGATCCACTCCCAGTTCAAAAAAATATATGCGAGGCCTCTTTACTTGTTTCGTATTTCAACTTAAAAACAAGGTTTTTAGTGGCCTGCACTGTATTTTTTTACGAAAAATTTGTATTAGTACTGCAAAAAATACGCAAAAATAATGCTTCAGTTTAATGATTAAAGCAGTTTAGACTGCAAGCACTTATTTTGTTGCTTGCTTGCCGTGCAGTAATTCTTCTTCTTCAATAATGGTGAAAAATAAATTATATAAAATTATTCTCACAACTGGTTGGTGCCACTAAAAGACTCTGATTGGACAGACCGCCTGCAGCACATTTAAAAAGCATGTGTTCCATTTAGCAAACATTTAAAAGTTGAGAGTGAAAACACACAATTCAAGACAAAATGGACTGAATCCTAAAAAAAAAACACTATTTGTAAAATCAGGGCTAACTACCATACACAATGACCCATAATAATATTCATTAATATGTTTTTCAATAACAGATTGGTCATTTTACCTTTGGTCACTCCAGTTTTAAATACTTGGTTACATCCTTGAGACTAATAATGGTGATGTTTTTCTTGCAAATGAAGCATTAAAAAAATGTTTACATCTGCACTGTATATGCACAAAATGCATATACAATACCATTCAGAAGTTTTAAGCAAAGATGAAATCAATTAGCTTAAAAGTGACTTTAAAAACATTTATAATGTTATAAAATATTATTGCTGTTTTTCTAACATTGTTTACAAAGAACCCTGAAACACTGCTTTATGGTTTCCACAAAAATATTAAGCAGCACAACTGTTTTCAACATTAAAAAATAATATGTCTAAAGGATCCTGTGACACTATAGACTGGAGTAATGGCTGCTGAATATTCAGCTTTGCATCACAAAAGTAAGTTATATTTTAAAATGCATTAAAATAGTTTTAATAAAATTTCATAATATAACAGTTTTAACTGTATTGTAAAAAAATAAATAAATAAATGCTGCCATGGTGAGCATAAGAGATGTTTTTTTAAAAACATTTAAAGGTTAAACCTATGAAAGATGTAGGTTATTTTAAAAATCATGTTATACATATTTTGGACTATGGGGGGCGCCATCATTTTGATTACGTAAAACGGTTGCACTTGGTGAGCTACTGGCACTGTTGTTATTTTTGCAGTAACACAACTTGGAATAAGCAACTTGGAAAATAAAATACAGATACAATGCCACATTGTGCAGCTTTTGGTTGTAATTTTCAGTCAAAGGGCAACAAGAGACGCAATGCAAGTCTTCACTGCTTTCCTAGCGATAAGAAGAGGGGAAAAGAATGGGAAGATGCCTGTGGACAAATAAAAGTCCCCCGTCTTTGTTCTTTCCACTTTACACCTGATGCTTTTAGTAGATTACAGCTACTGAGAGAGCTTACAAATGATGAAACATGCCGATGCCTGTCATGATGCCGCAGCCACTGAAGGATTTTTTCAGTGTGGATTTCACGTGATATCCAGGGGCGTTTAGACTCTTTGTGGGAAAAATCAATGGTATATCATTTGGTTTAAACCTAGGCTTATATCCATTGCCACCTATAAGCTCTTTCAGTAGCTGTGGTCATTGTATGTGGTCAAGTATTTTTTTTGTTGTTGTAAAAATAGCAACAGATAGTGCCAGTAGCTCACCAAGTGCAACCTTTAACGTAATCAAAACAATGGTGCCCCCATAGTCCAAAATATGTATATAACGATGTGATTTTTTAACATAACGTAATATTTCATGGTTTTCTACTAAATATTTCAGTACATAATTTACGTTATATTAAGCCATACAAGTCTTAATACTCAGGGTTCCCTTTAAAAATCGTACAGACCCCAACCTTTTGAACGTGTTTTTATGTAAAAATAACATTTAAATTTAAATTCACTTCAACCACACTGTTATGGAACATAAAAGACATCTTTTAAAAATCACTTGACCTTTCTAAAACATCTGTGTAATTGACCCTTTGCAAAAACCCGCCCTCCTCAGTTACATTGCGGAACAAAAGGAAAATGACAACGCGCCGACAGACAAGACAGAGCAGGTTACTTTTGGTATGAAACAAGGTTTTCGCTTTAAAATGTCAAGAAATTCAAACAATAAATACTGTTTTGTGGCTCTTTAATGTGTGAAAGATCACCGTGCCTTATTCGATCAATCGAAACGTGAATCAAATGTCTTTTCTTATTAACTTAAAGCACGAAATAAACAGAAGTGAACATCAAAACACGGAAAGACCTCAACACACACAATTTATAAAGTTTAAGTTCACCAAAGATTCGTTTGTCGAACAAAATGTTGGATTCGGCATTATGATTGGTCAAATTGCTGTCTGCAAAGGGTCAATTTCTCAAGTTTGAGTCAACCGCAGTTAATCTGTCTAATTTGTTTGTCGGACAAAATGGTTATGATTGGTCAAATCGCCTGTCAATCAAGCCGTTTGCGAAGGGTCAATTGTTGGTTACTGCACTCCTCAAAACCAGCTCATAATCAACAATTATAACAAGATTTGTATATTTTATTCACTAGCTACTGATTACTCCTTACTTCCTAAAAGCAGCCCACGAGCTGCATAATTTGAGCATTCCTATTTTGGATGTTAGTCGATAATGCTTTAGCTTTAAAGGTGGAAAACATCTCCTCCTTCACTTGCTGCTCTAGTTTCATGTGGTTACATAGCATCTTTTGCCTCTGAAGCAGAATTAATCTGACTCATTTCTGACACATCCTATGTTCTACATTACCTCATACACTCAGGCTTGTCGATCTGTTGACTAAATCATGCCTCCAGATTCTCTTTCTGCCCTGTTGATTCTACACTTCAAACCCCTCTTTTTCAATATCTGCTTATTCGTTCTCCTGCAAATTTATATATGTTGTGACTACATCCATTATGTCCATTATGAGTGGGTGGGATAGACTCACTCCGGTTGTCTTTGCTCTGGAGGATGGGAGCGTAGAAGTTTTTCGACGTCCTCCCCAGCGTGCCCTCGCTGGAGGTGGCGGTTGTGAGGACCGTGCTGTTGTTCCTCTCTCCTTGCTGGACCGGACTGGACTGGTGACGCAGAATGTCCACCAGCGCTCTGAAGAGAGAGGGATAAACAGTAAAAATGAAGGATGAGTGTATGACGGAATCAAAAGGCGAACGCTGAAAGAGTCTGACATCACAATCACTACGGATCTCTTCAGATGGCAGTCACTGATGCAGACTCAGATGTGTACAGCATTGCCTCCTTCCACATGGTGAGCCCGGTCATAATGGGCCTTTTACTCACCTAGGCATGTTGATGTCTCGGTTCCTCGGTCGTCGAGACAGTTTATGGAAGGCCACTTTAACCCCAATGGCCACGGCCACGGTAAAAGAGATGACTCCCCCAATGACGTAAGCCGTGTTGTTGCTCTGTTGTTGCAGCGGGTCGAAATCTGGGTCGTGTCGGACTGGGGGCTGGGTGATGGGTCCCGCCGTGACGGCCCAGTCGGGTGAGCGGTAATTAGTGCAGGAGTCTTGGTCTAGACGGTTGCGCTGGTGCTCGCAGCAGAAGCGATAGTGGCAGGTGCCGCAGCAGTAGATGTAGGTGCCCTTGGTGCAGTTGAAAGTGTTATCAAACTGTCCCATCACATCGTAGTAGCCCTGACACACGTCCACGTCCACCAGCCGCCGAGGCGGAGGGGCCACCTGCGCGGCACCCAGCGGGGGCTTCAGGGCATCGGCCGTCACATTGCGGGGTAGCATAATTTGCGGCAGGGGTTTCGGAGGGATTTCGGCTGCCTCTGGCTCTGCCGCCATGGCAGCTGCCTCCTTGCCCCCCACATCGGGCTGAGGGAACTTGCGGCTGCGTCCTCGCAACAGAACCAGCACCGGCCCCCCGTTCACGGAGGAGCGTTCCGAGGTAATAGTCACTGTGGAGACCACAGGGCCAAACAGGAAGAAAAGTAAGATGGCAGCGGGTGGCATCTTGATAATTAAGGGGGGCGCTTAGTTTATCAAAGATGAAAAAAACGCAAAGCCTTCGTACAAAAGACTTCCGAGGCCTACAAAAAGCTGACGTCTATCAAAAGTTGCAAGTCAGTGTGGCAATATATAAGACATGTAGACAAGTTAATCTCTCTTTCACGTGTGCATACACTAGTATGCAAATTATTTCATATGCAAAATGCACATCCGAGTGCGGGAGTTCGGGTTAAAGAAAAAAGTGGTTAGGGTGTAAACATATTTCTGAGGAAATTATTAACTGGGAATGAGGTAAATCTATATACACGTTTTATGCTTGATGGGTGAGAGCTGGAATGTTTGAAAAATTTGATTTGGCACAAAATAAAATTTTTGGAATATTCTCAATGAGCAAATTCTATAAAACAACAGCTTTGAATATATGACTCAAATGTGAAATGAACAAATATTTGACTTTTTTTGTTGCAAGCAATTTAGTCCTGTAAACAAAATGTATATTTTAGCAATGTAAACCTTTTAAAGTGTCACAAAGTCATGAATACAGCTTCTTCTTAAAGGTGGTTTTGTTTAAGTCTATATGACTGAACTGAACTATGGCACTAACAATTCATTCAAGACTCAATCTGAGTTCACCTTTTGGGCAACATGTAAACATTTCTGTTCGAGTGTAAACTATGTCTCACCAAACGTTCTCTATTCTGGTTGGCACTTCAGTTGTCGACTCACTAAACAACCGTATAGAAAGAAACAGTTACTAGTACTCAGCTATTCCGTGTGACTTGTAAACAATAGTCATCGTCAGCTCCAAGAACTGAAGTCGTCTTGTAAACAAATCTCAGCGGGTTGCCGCTTTAGGCGTTAATCGTCAATGAGAATGTCTGCGAGACTAACAAGAATACCTTTCAAGGTCATTGAGGTTCTGTTGTGCAGTCCAAATAATCAGGCTAACAGTGTCAGTTCTCAAGGAAAATACTAAGTACTTCATCTTTTCCAGTTTTAGAAGGAAGTCATTGAGGCTAGAGATAAAGGTAGGACGAAGCAATGAATGAGCAACTTTACAAAGTTCAGAAATGGGGAAGAGCTGATCTTTTCTCTAAAGGCGGCACCACGGGACAAAGGCTCATTACGAAGGCTTTGGAAGAGTGTAGGTCGGTTAGGGCACTCGCGAAGTATAACAAGCAGCAGGTATATATTAGTTCCTGGTTTGATGACGCAAGTCAGGCCAGAAAGGAAGAAGAGGAAGAGAGGAAATGGAAGGATGGGCCGAGTCTAGGTAAAGTTTGAGGGTCTATGTGTGTTGGACCCTCTTGCGTGAGTGTCTCTGCTCTGGATTTAGCTCAACCCAACAGAATAAAACAAACGGGGGCTTGGGCCCGGTTCTGGCAGGACAGCATGGTTGAGCCCACTGAACAGGCATGAACAAGTCAGGATTCATCCGTCAATGTGGAGCACGTGGAGATCGTCAAGCAAACGCACCAAAAGACCTATCCTAAGTGTTAAAGAGCGTCTTTTCAAGTAGCGGGACAACTTGAAACGTTGTCCCACTGTCAACACAGTAAACGTGTCAATGGCTCGCTGGTGAATATGGCAGATTACAGGACGTCAAACCTGGACCACCGTTCAGTAAAATATTCCTGAATACACCCATGCATCTGCTCTTTTCGAACAACCAAGCCGAATTCTCGCAATGATGGCAGGGGTCTTGACGTTAGTATGGCTATGAGGCGTATGGCTTCAGTATCTAAACCCTTCGGAGACCTCTGAGGGTTCTGCTCTAAATGTGCAGAGTCTGAGAGGAGGGAGGAGCAAACGAGATGGATGACTAAAGAGATCTGATGGAGAGGAAGAGTTAAACGGGCCTTAGTGAGAGGAACGCACGACTAATCAACAGAATTAGCAGCAGCTCACTTTGGAAAGTTTAATGAGGCTTGTGCCAGCCATCCATAAGCCCGTCCGTCCATCGATCAATCGATCAGGAGCCGAACTCTCTCAGGCTAATGCATTCGGAACGGCCACTCTTACATAAAGCATGTTTAACCAATAATGCACTGTTCTCCCTATTTTGGGGAGCGAAAGCTGCTTGTTGTTTTTGACTGAAACTAAGTGATAGATTTTCCACCTTGGGAACCTCTACATGCTATTACGATAAAAAAAGACTAATAGGGAAGATAAGGTAAAAAAAAAATGTGGTGTAAATTGAGTTTCAGTGGATCAACAAAAATGCAAAAATACTAGTGAAATAATTTCTTGCTTCTGGTTGGCACGGTTAGTGTTTGGCACTGGTTTAGGTAGCAAAAAGTCAAAGAGAAAATCTCCAATCTGTGCAAATCAACATCCTTTCAAAAAGCCCCTGGCTCACAAAAACAGCGATAGTTCATCTGCTTTAGAAAAGAAGACGACTTGTATTCCTGTCCAGGACTCCAATCGTTTTCATCCAGGCTGATGGCTCTTCGTCTTGGCTTCAGTTTTCCTTTGTTAGTCTTGGATTTTCACTGAAAGACAAAAGGAAGTTAAGAATGAACTAAAAACCTGATCTGTAATGAGCTTATGTGTCCAACATGATACGTCACACATCTGTTAGATAACCTACAGCTGAGGTCTGCAGAATTTTGCAGAATCTGCAAAATGATAAATATTTTACCAAAATAAGAGCAAAAAAAAAATGCATGTTTTGTTTTGTTTGTGTGAAGTAAGATATTTTACATAAAAGACGTTTACATAGTCCACAAGAGAAAATAACAGTTGAATTTTTAAAAATGACCCTGTTCAAAAGTTTACATACACTTGATTCTTAATACTCTTGTTACCTGATCCACAGCTGTGTTATTTTTGTTTAGTGATAGTTGTTCATGAGTCTCTTGAAAAATCTCTGAAAAATCCTTCAGGTCTCACAAATTTTTCACAAGTTTTTCAGCATTTTTGTGTATTTGAACCCTTTCCAACAATGACTGTATGATTTTGAGATCCATCTTTTCACAATGAGGACAACTGAGGGACTCATATGCAACTATTACAGAAGGTTCAAAAGCTCACTGATGCTCCAGAAGGAAAAATTATGCATTAAGAGCCAGGGAGTGAAAACTTTTGAACAGAATGAAGAAGTTTACATTTTTCTTATTTTGCCTAAACATCATATTTGCCCTTCAGAAGCAACAGAGGATACTTACATGTTTCCCAGAAGACAAAATAAGTAAAATTTACCCTGATCTTCAAATTCACAAAGCGTTGTGTTTCCTTCTGAAGCATCAGTGACTGTTTGAACCATCTGTAATAGTTGCCTTTGAGTCCCTCAGTTAACAAATTTTGACTTGATATCTCAACACATTAATTTGAAACAAATTCTTTTTAAAGCATTCACAACCCCAGCCTCTTATTAGTGTCTCTTTTACCACTGATTTTCAAAAATATCACATGCTGTAGACAAACAAAATAAAAATTAGGCAACATCATAAGTGACAAGTGAAAGAAAATTGGAGTAATGTGAAAGTAGTATGATAAATGAAAAATATCTTGACAATAAGGAGTTTTAGGCACAACGCAGAGCACTGCATTTTTTACAAGTCCCAATTTGCGCCACAACATGCAATAATCCTGCTTTAAACGTAACTTATCCTCTTAAAAATTTTAAGGCAGAAGTAATAGTTTTACTGTTTTTTTAACTCAAGCATTGCATTATGTGAATCACACTTATTCATTTTTTTATGAATGATCCTATTTTTTGTATATATTTTTTTCAGGGTTTGTATGAGGTGCTAAAGTTCTTGAAGTACTTGAATGTGACTTTTTGAAATTTAAGCCCTGGAAAACCCTTGAAAATGGCAATATTCCTGAAGATGTACTTGAAAAGTGCTTGAATTATTAAAAGACAAATGTATCTGTGAAATAAGTGTTTAATTTTTTCAATAAGCACATATCTTTTGATTTAGATCAGAACTTTGCGTATCGCAAATCATTTGATTCAGATCGGAACTTCAGAGCGGGTTTGTGAATCATTTCGCAAATTGAATGATTCACGATCCGCGCTCCGAGTCCTGATTTGAAATGATGGCTCATGAATCCTTATTCAGATTGGGGTGTCGGATCACAAATCTTTATTAAAAGTGTAGTAACTATGTAGTTACTATGTAGTAAAACCACAGTTTTACTAAAAATACCATGGTTAAACTGTGGTTAGTGTAGGAAAAACATGGTATTTGTGGTTACCATTTGCTGTGCTTTATTTTTCCCATTTTGTTTTATTAGTATATTTTTATTAATCTATTGTATCAGTTTTAAATTTTGAAAGACATTGTTTGATAAGTTCTTCAAAACCAATAATAATAAAAATTTTTTCAAAAATTCAAAGAAGTAGTGCTTGAAAGGTTCTTGAAAGTCCTGGAATTTCATTTATAGTATCTGTATGAACCCTGATTTTTTAAACATAATTCTCTGAACTACCCAAAATTATGTGTTACCATATGTGACCCTGAACCACAAAACCAGTCATAAGGGGTCAGTTTTATGAAATTGAGATTTACACATTATTTGAAAGCTGAATACATAACACTGATGTATGGTTTTTAGGGTAGGACAATATTTAGCTGAGATACAACTACTTGAAAATCTGTAATCTGAGGGTGCAAAAAAAAAAAATCAAAATATTGAAGATATCACATCATCGCAATGCATATTACTAATCAAAGTTTTGATATATTTACGGTAGGAAATTTACAAAATATCTTAATGGAACATGATCTTTACTTAATATCCTAATGATTTTTGACATAAACGAAAAATCTATCATGTATTTTTGGCTATTGCTACAAATATACCCGTGCTACTTAAGACTGGTTTTGTGGTCCAGGGTCACATATGGTTATTTAATATATAAACAATTTTTCTTAACAATTTCCTATTAAAAATAACTGTGTTGTACATTAAAATAGCTGTATATACACCATGACAGTGATATTAAATTTACTCACTCTGTGATATAAGGATTTGGTTATTATACTGACACTGACATATATTTACGGCAATCAATAAACTATTTAAAATTTGAAGCAATAATATCAAATTGGTGCATGTTTGATTGCATTTGTGTGTTGTTTCTTGACAACAAACTCAAAGTCATCCAAAATCATATGGCTGCGAATGGCATCATCCTCCACGATCAACAAGGTGCAAAGCGTATGCAATATGCACACCATATTTCCCGCATATAGTAGTGCGACCTCAGCTTTCTCACATACTGAGTCACACGTTACGCCAGTGAATAACATGCACATGTTAGCATAGCTGATGCAACACAGTGAATCTTAATCCCTCAATGACAGCACCAGGCGCAAAAAGCAGTACAAAACAGTGTAAACGGCACTAAAAAGGCTTGTGGGAACATACTGAAGGCTTAATACATTCAAAGAGGTGCAGCTTTGGACGAAGGGAGAGAGAGGAAGCGGGGGGTGACACAGCCACAGATGTGTGCCGAGTGGGGGGTTGGCAGGGCAGAGAGAGACCCTATTGAGAGGAGAAGAGAAGACAGGAAGGATGCAGGGATGGGGGAGGAAGGGTCTTTGGGACCAAGGACTCTTATGGATGAGGGGACGAGGGGGATAAGAGCAAGGCTACGCACCTTTCAACATGCAGCAACCAAGTGCAGCATCTTATGCCCTTTCGTTTTACAGCGTGCTCGAGTCGCCTCTTTTCCGGAGTTGCCATCGGCAACGCCTTGTGTGGCTAATGATGTGAAGCGGAGAGACAGGGTCCTGGAAGCACGGCTGCCTCTACAGCATCTGCACATACTAACTCTCCAAAGACGGCCCGAGCGTGCCACACTGCACGCCTCTCGTCCTTCCTTCTCTCTCATGCACTCTTTATTTTTCTCGATCTGTTTGTCAGAGCGTGGGTCGAAAGTGTTCTCTTAGAATAGCTCTGCTGCAGTGAGTGAGATAGAGAGGGATGTGACACAGAGATGGGCAGATGGATCACCTCGCTTAGTTCGCTCGCCTTTGCGGTAAATATCCTACATGCTGCTTCCTATAAGCGAGAGCGCAACACACACATCTCCACTCAGCCGCCTCTTCCTCTCCATTCCCCACCCCCTTCATCCTCCTCATCATCATCAGCCCTGTTTCTCTGACTCAGGAGGACGGGAGGCATCCGTCCCATCCACAAACAGGTGCAGATGACAGATGTCAGGCCAATATGCAGCCCATTACCATTTTACGAGTGAGCACACACTGAAACGGAGGGATGAAGGGCAGAAAGAGGACAGTAGGCCTTGGGAGACAAAACTAAAGTAGCTTGGGATTTTCAAAGTCTGGTAGTTAGCAACAAGTCCTAGTACAAACACAGCTTTGTGCTGTCTGAACATGAACAAAAGAAATGAACAATGGTGAAACCTTGAAAGATCTGCTTAATTGTGTGCATTTCTGCTGTTCACAATGCACCATGGTTTGAAATGACACAAGCCGTTAATAAACAAACGTGCTTGTTTTTCTATCACTTTCCATTGACTTCTATTGTTGTTATACTGAGGTAATTACATTTTCAGTCTCCTACTCTTTTTAAGACACCTTAGGCTTTCGTTTGGCATTATTTAATTCACAAATCCTGACCCACACACACGCAAACGCTATAGCAAGCTATACACACACACAGCAGCAGCAGCAGCATCATGGCAGATCTCAGGGAGGAAATTAAAATTCCAGTGGCGGACGACACACGCTGTGCGACACCAATCCCCATGACATGTATCCATTCCCAAATCTTATGTTCGTTATGAATATACCCTATTTAGCTCATACCAAACGTCTCCACACAAAGAAATCAAGCCAAAACCGCAAAGCAAAGGCTGTAATGAGCACGTTGCAGCAGTAGCAGCATCAGATGGGAACAAAATGAAGGCACGTCCGTCTTACCTGCGTGTGTTTGCGTGTGTTGCAACAGCTGCCCGCTTCGAATCTGTGGAAAATAATGCGGAGACTGGAGGAAATGTGACACAATAACCGTTCAAAGTTATTGTTGCCTCTCTCTTGGCTGACAGCAGATTGAATGAGATGATGCAGCACACGCAGTATTCACAGAGATGGGGTCTTGCGTTTCTTTACAGCTCTTGGTTCGTAGAAAAAGACGCAGTTTTGTGGCATTGGCGAATAAAATCTCCACTCGTCCTGGATGCTCTACAAAAAAATGTCAGCTTCAAAATATAGTTTTCATTCAGTCACAAGTCATACAAAAGATGAAAGGAATAAGTGGACGTCCAAATCTTAGCAAAAATATCGCCCGTGCGTAATTTACAGTCCAGCGAGAAAAGAAAACGCGTAATACTCCGTGCATCCAGGTATAAATAGGTTCTTTATCATATAAAACGCTATTGACTATGCACAGTCTAATCCGAGTGTTGGCAAATAAGCATAAAACAGCTGATTAATTAGACGCGCCCGGTAATATCCGTTTCCCTACTCTTTAAATGACCGTATTATTCCGCTTTCAACACAAATTCAATGGGCTCCACACTCACTAATAAAGATCTACCTCCGCGCCACGGAAACGCAGTTGCTCCCACAAAGGTCCGCTTCGCTCAGTTTACATCAATTGATTGGAGCGAGCGGATGCTTGCACGTGGTTTCATTTGCTAAATGTTGGAAATGATCTGCCAATCGCTGGCACGCGTTATTGGCCGAGAACGGCTTTTCTACGCGTGCTGGGTTTTGAGGGAAAATCAACTGACGCTCGTGCGCAAAAATGGCACGCGCTCATGAGATTTCTAGCGCGCGAGAATTCATAAAACTCCTAAACGCGGGCTGGGTTTGAGCTTATTTGTGTCTGAGAGAAATGAAGAACTGGGTGAGTTCAACTAATAGAGTTTAGCTCTCCCGTTTGCGCGACTGAAATGTGTATAAAAGTGGAGTGGCGTTGGTTGCTGTGGTAACCGCAGCATCCCTTGACAGTAACGGATCAGGACTGATGTCTCTCTTTAGGGTGAGCCTCACGAAATCTGGTGTTTAGAGCCTAAATGAATAACAAAAATGTTTTAACTATGTCTGTAACTAACATTATATATATTTAGTTTATTATTTGGCCAATTAAGATTGCTATTATGACAGTATGACAATTTCCCCACCTCCCATTCTGTAATAATATCATTCTTATTAGGTAAATATAACGCAAAAACAAAATAAAGCCATATTTAATTTTTTAGATTTATTATATTCATAATGTTAGAAAGCCATATTTACAAAGTATTTAATTGTAGCATTTGTCGAAAACCCTGTAATTTAGGGAAAAAAATGTATATATTTATAAAAAAATAAATAAAAAAAAAAAAACTATGGAAAATTTGCTGTAATTTCAAAGTGAAATTAATTGCAAATTGCAAAATAAATTTGTATTAATGAAAATGAGGGGAAAAAAGTAAAGTAAAAGTCATAATTTTCATCATGATCATTGTTGTTGTTGTCATTATTATTATTATTATTATTATTATATTAAAAAGATTATATTTATTATCAGTAATTAATATTATTAAAAAGATTTTATCATTATTATGTTATTATTATTATTATTATGATAAGCTACCTAAAATTTACTGTAATTTCAACATTAGAGTAACTAGAAAAAAGAAATACCAAAATAAATTACCATTTTGTATTAATGAAAAGGATGTTAATGAAAATGAGAAAGAATAAATAAATCATTACAATATTAATAAAATATTAGATATAACAAACTATATCTGTTATATTGTTATTATTGTTGTTGTCATTATTAATATTGTCACTATTATTATTATTATTATTATATTAAAATATATTTATTATTATTGCTGTCATTACTATTATTATATAAAAAAGATTATATCAGTTACTATTATTAAAAGATTTTACCATTATATTATTATTATTATTATTATTATTATTAAGTAGCCTATCAAATTATTCTACAGACAAAAATAAAGCATTGCATATAGGTAGTCAAAATGTCAAGCGGTAACAGCAATGCGTCATGTTAGATATCTAAAACTATTTTAAACACATCTTTACTAATTATTGTATTTTTTGCTGTTTTGCAAATTCTTCAGAAAAAAAAATATAAAAAATCTGCACACACAGGACTGTCTAAGTGAACAGCAAAACAGTGAAAAGGTGATTAAAATGTAAAAAAAAAAATAAATCAAAATAAATTTTTACATTGTTTTTAATATATATTTGATCTAAATTACTACTACTGTATATATATGTTCCTGAAGAATATTTCCTACTAAAGGACTAAAATAATTGAATGTTGATTGTGATTGAAGTCACTTAGCCTAAAGTGAACATATTACCTCTCTCACCAGTGGCTCTAGCAGTGGCAGAGATACCTTGTTGCATACACGTGCAGTCTTCAGAAGCCGAAACTGGTTATCTCACATCGTGGAAAAGGCAAGATGATTTGCAGGAGGCGTTCTGGAGGAGACATCATTGTTCTCAAGTATCATACAGCAGTCTGAAGGCAACACACTTTAGGACATTGGGGTATGAGCATTCCAATCTGCTGTGACGTGAGAGCGAATGTTTGTATTTGGGGCATGACATGACTCCCTGTGTTGCCGGAGGCAATGGTGGGGTCAGTCTTGTCGCTGTGGGAGCTTCTTGGTAGTGAACCTGCCAGAAGTGCTCGTAGCCTTCACACACACATGTAAACACACACAAACATGCTCTCTCACACACAGCCAGATGACTCAAACACTCCTGCAGCCGCTGGCCCAAACCAAATGCGTCACACAGTCACACACAAAAATAACCAGACACAAAAACACCGAATCACACGCTCACACATGTGTGAACAGAAGAGAAATGTGAAAAACAAGTTCAGGTGTGGGACAAGTTCAAGTATGGTGTTTTGTTAAAGTGCTTCAACACCAAAGCATAAAGAATTTGGATGCTACTGAGAGGCGCTTTTACCAAGCGTCAATATGATGTCAGTGCATTGGTGTACTTGGTTGAAATATATCTTTTTTTATACAATGAATACTATTCCACAAAAAAGGCTTGGGTTTCTAAGCCACTCCAGGATATGTACAAATGTCGTTAGATTAGAGGACAAAAATCGAAAAGCATTTAATTAACCAAAAAAGGTTGTTTTTCAGACACTGTACGGTGGAGATTAAATATAGAGAACAATCTATAAATACTTGATTTTTTTCTGAAATTATTTTTAATTTTCATTGCTCAAAATTCGAAGGAATATTAGCTGTAGATATACCACTGTTCTACTAACAGGCTTAACAAAATATCCAAGGCATTTCAACCAAAACCGAAATTTTGTGGAAAACACAGAAATCAAAATTAGAGAACAATAACCACTGTAGCACGAAAGTGCTAATATTTTGGAGGGTTACAGCTGTCAGAAATTAGTAGGAAGTATTGAAGCCCTTGCTTTGAATGACTTCAGCACATCTGTGGCCGCAAAATGAGCATTTGACTGAGTCTGAGCATTCAGGTTCAGGACGTCGCTAGTTTCTCAGACGGCACTGGTGTGATCTTGGTCCACTCTTTTTCCACTCTCTTCCATAGTTCAGTAGCTGTAGTGAGTTTCTTAGCCATAACATTGTTGACAAAGATTTTCAGTCTAGCCCGACCATTTCATTATTTCAGTGTTCTTACCTTCAAGGAACAGTGTGATGGGCATTGTCTTAAATTAAACGACGTGTGATCGTCACGCTCCCAAAAAAGGCGATTTCACCAAGTGCGATAATTGGAAAGGAAAGGAAAGGAAGTGTGTGACTGTGCTCCATATTCAGAATTTGTGCTCTGCATTTCACCCATCGAAGTGCACACACACAGCAGTATACAAACACACACACCATGAACACACACCCAGAGCAGTGGGCAGCCAATGACAGGGCAGACAGGTGCCTTGCTCAAGGGTCTCACCTCAGCCATAGTATTGAGGGTGGAGAGTCTCCAAACTGAGACTCGAACCTGCAACCTTTGGGTTACAAGTCCGACTCTAACCACCACAACCGCCCCCCAAATTAGCAGGGGTCTATCGGTACCTGGAAAGGTATTTTCCACTGTCCTCTTAAACCGATCTCACTGAACTTTATCGACTTTGTCAAGGCCTTTGACCCTTTGCTTCGAGAAATGCTATGGAAGATAGCCCGGGCTTATGGAATTTTATCCCGATTTCTTAACATCTTTCGCAACCTTTACCAAGGCTCTCGCTGCTGTGTACGGATGGAAGGGGTAACTGATTTCTTTGCAATCAAAACTGGCGTACAACAAGGTTGCATGTATTCGCCAATGTTATTCCTCCTCGTCATCGACTTTGTCGTCTGACAAAGTGTTCTATATGAATGAAATACGTTGTTAGATTTTAATTGAAAGGATTACTGCCGCTTTCTTTACACACCAGTACATTTAACAAACTCACAAACATCAGTATGTAGGCTATTTAACGTTTTTTTTTTGCTAGTGATTCATTTTAATGTCTGAAACATTATTTTTATGTGGTTGGAAAACACTGAATTGTGATATAGGCTAAAAGTACTGAGTGCATCTAGTGCAGAGAAACTTTAAATACACCTGTAATCGTCTGCATCTAATGGTTAAAATCTATGAGTTTTGGGGGGTTAGAGTGTGTCAAATTGAATCTGAAGTGGCACAAACCAGATCGGAGAGGTACCCCTTGGATGAAATCGCATTCGGTTTAGCTTTTCGCATTTAAAAACATATTCTGGGGGGCTTCAGGATGTCATAAGCCCCCACTTGACGACAGGCCTGCTTCCTACCATTTGGTTTCAGTCACTTTAAAGCGACCCGCCATCTTACAATCTCAGTGGAAATTGGAGGAATGCTGCCAGTTGTATAGCATTTGTCATATAATTAAGGAAGTTAGCACCAGGGGCCGGATTAACACCAATAACTTGGAGGTATCTGTAAGAGTTCTCTAATTTCTTTTTTAAATATCTCATTTAAGTTTTTTATACTGCCCTTCTACTCCATTATTTGGAAAAATTATAGGTTATATATTATAGGTTGTTCTCTAATTTTGATCTCCACTTTATATCCAAAACAGTGTTGCCAAGTGCACGGTTTTCCTGCGGAACTGGGCTACTTTAACACTGTTGCCCAGGTTGTTTTTAACACCTGCGTGTTAAAGCGAATTTAAAAGCAAATTTTACCAGGGGAACCCTGCCAAAAATTTTTACCGGGGCACCCCCTGAAACGCAATTGGGCTAGTTATAGGCTAGTTTTGAGTAGGAATTAGTTATTTATTCCTGTGATGGCAAAGCTGAATCTTCATCACATTCGTCATTGAAAATTTGTTTAAAATGTATTTTTTTGTAACATTATAAATGTTTTTACCATCTCTTTTGATCACTATAATGCATCCTTGCAGAACAAAAGTATTAATTTCTTTATGTTGCTGACCCCAAACTTTTGAACAGACCATTGACTAAAAGGTTTTTGGTAATTAAAAAGCAATGGAAATGATTTGATGACGACCATCACTAATTAAAGGACAGACTGAAAGCCAGTCTAGAACAGCATATGTGATGCGGTGTGACAGATTTCTCCACTGCACTCTGGAGTGTCGCAGTTTCAGCTCCATTTCCTTACTAGTGAGAAATCGTAAGCGTTCATGAATCAAGAGAAAACACAGATGCTCTGACTTTCAACACCTGCCCCTTGTTCTGCTTCTACCCTGCAAACAAAGACAAGCAGAAGAATACGAATAGTGAAAAATCCCAGAGCTGTTGTACTGTATATCAACGCTCTCGGAACGACACTCGAGGACCGGAACTAACTGAATTATAATGAGACTAAATTAAAATGATAATCAATTTCTTCACAAGGCAGTCAATAAAGTATGTTACTAGAGACAGCCTCATGAGGACAATGTAATTCAAAACAGATGCTCGACGATGATGAAAACCCAGATGCCCTCTTTTTGAAAAGTAGTTCTTTTATTTATATTTTACAGTCTTTACTTTCTTTGCAATGCTTTATTTACTATGTTTTTTTACTCCAGTCCACTTTGCAAGTGTAATTTTCCATGCCGTTTAAATGGAAGGGGAGGGAAGGGGGTCAACAGAAGGAGAACAAATGTTCTGTACAACACTTTTCCAGTTAGGAAAAAAAAATATATATAATTCACATTTCCGCTCTCTTCCACACGCTCATCGGGAAAGATAAAGGTTAAGATAAAAACAAGGTTGTGTGCATGGGCATTTCGTAAGGTTGGATATTTAACGCCCCATTCTTGCTGAATTGTAAAGGAATTTCAAAATTACTGACTACATTCACCTCTACAGCATTATGTTCTTACTAAAATTATTTCCATGGTGGTTAATCTATACAGCACAAACAAATATGGGAAACTAAATCCTGGAAGATTTATGAAACACTGAAGTTTTAGTGAAATCTGTAAGACATGCAAGTCTACTGAAGCTCTCAAAAGCCTGTCGCTTTTCAAAAATTTCAGCTGGAGATGCACATTTACCCCAATAAATGAATATATTCATTAATTCCCATTCTGAGTCTAAATAAAAGCATATTTCTTTAGATGAGTCACAAACTGAGTGACATGTACTTGGTCTCCTGTTGTTTGTTGTCTATGAACAAAAATAGTGTGCTTGAACTGGTGCAAGAGACTCATTCAGACTCATTATTTGGTGCCACAGTGATAAGCATGATTATGAATATCAGCATTATTAGAGTTTGGAACATGTACTTGCAAGCTTATCTGTATTAATTAAGACCTGTGCTTTGAACAGAGCTAACAAGACAAGGACGTAACTAGCTTCGTAAGAGAAAACAGTAGCTGTTACAGATTTGGTGGACAGGCATATGCAAGAAAACTGTTGTGGCTAAGTATTTAGTTGCTTGTGTTTACTGTAAATGAATAATTTTTTGAATAACACAACTGAGAATTTGGGTTAATTGTCTTTATGTTATCACTCTTATAGCAGAATTTCAGTTTTGTAGCCATGGATAATAATTCATCCACACTGATTTGTATTTGTCGTCTTGCTGGCAGGGTGAATGCTTTATTTGACCACATTCAACTTCTTCTTTGGCGCAAAAATGCTCCATAAAGTTCTCTGATATACTGGCGTTAAGTCTGATTGAATGAGAGGGGGCGGAGTCACGAAGGGAGTGGCTGGTGGGCGGGGAGATTGTAAAGAGTAGGAGGAGCTCCAGATGCATTATGCACCAGCGAGACACAAAACGGCCTCGCACCTGCATCTGGGTCTCCTCCCCGATGAATGAAAGAGAGTGTACATGTGTGTGTTGATTCAGTCCGGAATGTCGACAGTAGTCCTCCGTTCTAGTTGACCGTCCGTCACTGGAGGTCCCGGTCTTCAAGGTACCTGTACTCGAATGTAAATCCTTCCTTTTTCCTCTGGCCCCATTTCTCATAGTCAAAGTAAATATACGTCCCCTGTAGAAAGACAGAAATAATGAAATGTTCAGCAAAATGGAAGCAGAATGGAAGTACTTTTTAAAGGACTAGTTTACATCCAGAACAAAAATTTCCTGATAATTAAATGACCAATCATTTCGCTTGATTACACCCACATTCCTCGGAGCTGGGATTGTGTAGAGCCCTTAGAAGCTGCATTCAAACTAAAATTTGGTCCTTCCACCCGTTATCTCCCATTTAAGTCCACTATTTGGAGAACAATCCTGGAATGTTTTCCTCAAAAACTTTAATGTTTTTCGACTGTTTGGGACCAGTAAGACTTTTTTTTAAAGTTTTCAAATAAATGCTCCTATTCTCACAAAGCCTACATTTATTTGATCAAAAATACAGTAAAATAGTAATATTGTAAAATACTATTAGAATTTACAATAATTATTTTCTATTTTAATATATTTTAAAATATAATTTATTTCTGTGATTCCAAGCTGAATTTTGAGAAGCCATTACTCAACTTTTCAGTGTCACAACTGACAGAAATCATTATAATAATTCTTATTATCANCTACATTTATTTGATCAAAAATACAGTAAAATAGTAATATTGTAAAATACTATTAGAATTTACAATAATTATTTTCTATTTTAATATATTTTAAAATAAAATTTATTTCTGTGATTCCAAGCTGAATTTTGAGAAGCCATTACTCAACTTTTCAGTGTCACATCTGACAGAAATCATTATAATAATTCTTATTATCATAATCAATACTGTAAATAGTTCTGGTGCTTAATATTTTTATGGAAACGTCCAAATAAGTTCCAAATAACAGCACTTTTTTGAAACAGAATGTGTTTTGTAACAATGTAAAAGTCTTTACTGTAACTTTTCAATTAAATGCACGAATGCTGAATTCATTTTTCTTTTATAGAATTTATTTTCTTATTAACAACACTGTTAAAGGGATAGTTCACCCAAAAATGAAAATTACCTCATGATTTACTCACTCTTAAGCCATCCTAGGTGTATATGACTTTCTTCTTTTAGACAAATACAGTCAGAGTTCTATTAAAAAAAATGTATTCGCTCTTCCAAGATTAATAATGGCAGTGAACGGCTGTTGACATTTTGAAGTCCAATAAAGTCCATCCATACATCATAAAAAGTATTCCATACAGCTCCAGAGGGTTAATAAAGGCATTCTGAAGCGAATCAATGTGTTTGTGTTAGAAAAATATACATATTTAAAACTTTGTAAACTGTAATCTCTAGCTTCTGCTAACTGTTGTCAGTGCGTTTATGATGGCGTTTCAGCGGATTTCGATATAAGCCAAGAGGAGACTTGTTTTCTTTTGCTGTAAACAAAACTGCGTATAACAGTTAGCTGAAGCTAGAAATTGCGGTTTATAAAGTTTAAAATATGGATATTTTTCTTACAAAAACACACTGATCCGCTTCAGAAGGCCTTTATAAACTCCCAGAAGTGCGTAGAGTACTTTTTATGATGGATGGAGGCACTTTAATTGGACTTTAAAATCTCAACAGCCATTCACTGCCATTATAAAGCTTGGAAAAGCAAGGACATTTTTTAATATAACTCCAATTTTAATCATCTGAAAGAAGAAAGTCATATACATCTAGAATGGCTTGAGGGTGAGTAAATCATGGGGTAATTAAAATTTTTTGGGTGAACTATCCCTTTAATAAACCAGAATATCATCAATTTCAAATTTACTCACCACAAAATGGTACATTAAAACAAAATGTAGTGGGACACAACATATTGGCATGTATTTTTTTATTTATTTATTTTTCATGAAAGCAATTTTCTTGGCCAACATAAGATTTAAAAAAAAAAAAAGTGTGACTCACTTGTTCAAACTCATCAGTGATGGTCTTGGGCTCCTCGTGCCTTTGGAACCACATCATGTATTTGGTGTGGAACCTCCATGATTGTTTTTTCAAGGCCTTGGCTGCTAGATACTGCGCTTTTGTACCCTAGGGAGTGGAAAGGAACAATTTATCATTCACCAGAAATACGCCAATAAAAAGGGTCTGTAATCTGACCGTAATCCTGAAATCACACTCTGAGATCAATATTTCCACTATCTATCAATCAAATGCAAGCCATATGTGCTTACTGAAGGACAAAACAACCTGTTTGCAATTACTGAGGCTCCACTGGGGGCGTTAACTGTAAATGTGTGTACACACACCCACCTCTAAGTAGTAAAAGATGAAGAAGAGGGTCTCTGTAGACAGTCTCTGGTAGAACTCCACAGTGTCGGAGTGAGGAGGTGGCACCTGGTGGTGAAAAGGCAGTGTTGGGCAGGGGTTCCTCATCAGGTACTGCCTGTGTGTCCAAAAGAGAGTAAACAATTAAAAAATGATTGAGGAGAATACATTCAAAAGCTTGGAGTCATTATTTTTGGGAAAGAAATGAAGGAAATGAACACTTTTATTTAGCAAGGACGCTTTAAATTAATCAAAAGTGATGATAAAGACAGTTATAATGTTACAAAAGATTTCTATTTCAGATAAATGCTGTTCTTCTGAATTCAGCATAATAATAATCATAATAATAAAAATCTGAATATTAGAATGACTTCTGAAAGATTATGCAACTAGAGTAAAGATGCTAAAAATTCAGTTTTTCACTGAATCACAGGAATAAATTACATTTTAAAATATATTCATATAGAAAACAGTTATTTTAAATAGTAAAATTACTTCAAAATGTTACTGTTTTTGCTGTACTTTGGATCAAATAAATGCAGGCTTGGTGAGCAAGAGAGACTTCTTTAAAAAAAAACATTAAAAATCTTACTGCCTAAAAGCTGTCTGGTAGTGTATGTTTTATTAATTTATTAGATTTAAATAAACAAATAAAAATAAATAAATAAATAGGTAAGGTTATAATGTACCTCTAAAATACATAAATATATACCTTTAAAATAAATACATACATGCAAAAAAATAAATTAAGTAAAAATAATAAAATAAGCAAATGGTCAAATAGGTTCAGTTTGGTAAAGCAGATTAATACGATAATGTGTAATCCAATAAAGTGCACTTCTTCTTATGTATTTAAATTACTTTAATTAAATCAGAGCCTTTGAAATTACAGGTAAAAACAAGTTCATATGATTTTATATAAATATTATATAAATATTTATATTTTATACAAATAATAATAATAATAATAATAATAATAATAATATTATATAATAATTATATATATAATAATATAATATAATAATATATATAATTTGATTTACTTATTTAATTTTGAGTACTATGTACTTACTTTTTTTAAGTGCCAAATATTTTTTCATTCTAAAAAGACATACAAAAACAATGCAAATACTCCTCATTCTGCAATTAGAATTAGATACTTCAGAATAAAACAGACTGAAAAAATAACGACAAACTAATGCAAAACATGGTCACATTGGGGAGCAACGTTCCAGGAATTTCCCAGACTTGGAGGCATGTGATTAGTCACCTGTCAGAATCAGTGAATGCTAAGGAATTGTGTTTGTGTGTGCGCTCACCTGATCCTCTCGGAGTCGGACGGGTGAGGCATGTGCGTCCAGGCGGACTCCTGCATGGCTTGCTGGTAAAGTTGCTCTTTGGAGAGGGGGACGGGGCCCAGCGGACACACGCCCAACGATGGGGGGATGCTTACTTCCGACAGAGCAGACTGAGGAGCTGCAGGAGTGCCTGAAGGGGCTGTGGAGCTGGGGAATATATCTAGAAGAGGATGAAAGAAAGAATGCAGCCAACAACGGAGAGAATAGGGCAAGATAAGCTGAGAGTAATGAGTACTTGTTGATACATACCACTTGAGATATGTAGTGCAGACAGCTCCTCTTCTAACCCTGAGCCCTGGGCAACCCTCTCTGCCATCGACTTTAAAGAGCTCAGAGGTTCCTGAGGCTGGAGCGAGTGGAAAAAAAAAAAAAAAAAAAAAAATTCAGAACACTCAGAAATAGCGGTCAATTAAAAGTTGACTCTGGTGCTGTAGCACTGTTCTTAAAACAGTGCCATGGGCTAATAATTAGGGATGATGAACAGTTCCTATGCGTAATTGTTTCCCAGAAACAATTATGCCTAGAAACAAGGCAACTTTATAGTGACAACACAGACAAATCATAAAATGAATATAACACAAGATTTTACAAGAATGCTTAATGAAAACCAGTCATAGTTGCAAGGGCCAATTGACAGGGTCCCTATGCAGTGGTCACTGCTCCATATGCACACTGAGCAGGGAATATCTAAACATTTCACATTGTCTGACAAAAGAGTTTAATTTGAAACAGAAATATTCAGATGAGAAATATATATAGAAAAATGTTCAAATGTAAAATTTAAACAAAATAAACTTCCATCCATCTTTTCACACTAAGGACAACTGAGGGACTGTAACTATTACAGAAGGTTCAAATGCTCACTGATGCTCCAGAAGGAAAAACCATGCATCTAGAGCCGGGGATTAAAAAAGTTTTTGAATCTGAAGAGCAAGGTAAATTTAACTTATTTTGTCTTCTGGGAAACATGCAAGTATCATAGAAAATATGATATTTAGGCAAAATAAGAAAAATGTACACAACTTCATTCTGTTCAAAAGTTTTCATTTAAAAGGCTCTTAATGTTTTTCCTGCTGGAGCATCAGTGAGCATTTGAACCTTCTGTAATAGTTGTCCTCTGTGAAAAGATGGATCTCAAAACCATACAGTCATTGCTGGAAAGGGTTCAAATACACAAAAATGCTGAAAAACCAAAGAATGTGTGCGACCTGAAAGATTTTCCTAAAGAACAGAAGGCAGTTTAACTGTTCAGGACAAACAAGGGAAACAGCTGTAGATAATTCAAGTAACAACACAGTATTAAGAATCAAGTGTATGTAAACTTTTGAACAGGGTCATTTTTATAAAGTCAACAATTTTTTTTCTTCTTATGGACTATATTTAAATATATTTTATGTGAAACATCTTATTCAGGTCAGTACTAAATAAAAAACAACATGCATTCTGTATGATCCCTCTTATTTTGGGAAAATAACATTTTGAAGGTTTTGCATGGTGTATGTACACTTTTGACATTAGTGTTTTCTTTTCTTTTTCTATTCACTAATTTATATAATTCGTTTTTAATCACAATTTGGGAGTTTAGACTGTGATGAATCCAATGTTCAGTAAGAATTATAAATGTGATTAACTTATAATATGTACACTAGTGTCCAAAAAAGGTTGTTAATGTTTTTTAAAAGTAACATTTTATGATTAAGTGACTTATGCTCATCAAGGCTGCATTTCTTTGATCAAAAATAAAAACAGTAATATAGTGAAATATTATTACAACTTAAAATGACCATTTACTATTTTAATATATTATAAATTCTAATTTATACCTGTAATGGCAAAGCTGAATTTTAATGAATCCATTAATCCAGACTTCAGTGTCACATGAGCCTTCGGAAATCATTTTAATATGCTAATTTGTTGCTCAGGAATCATTTCTTATTACTTTTTTTTTTTTTTTTTTTTAATTTTTAGAATTCTCTGATATTCCTTCTTTTTTTTTTTAGAATTCTTTGATAAAGTTCAAAAGAACAGCACTGATTATAATTATACCGCATGTACAGAATAGAATTAGATATGCACAAAAAGTTATGGTTGGACCACTGAGGTCACATGGACTATTTTAACGATGTCCTTTCTACCTTTCTGGGTCTTGAACGTAGTTGCGTTGCTGTATTTGCAGGATCAGAAAGGATTTTGCAGGATCTCTCGGATTTTATCAAAAATATCTTAATTTGTGTTTTGAAGACAAACAAAAAGTCTTACAGGTTTGGAATGACATGAGGGTGAGTAATTAATGACAGAATTTTCATTTCTGGATGCACTACCTCTTTAAAGTGTTAATTTCTCTACCCGTTCCTGTCTAATCTCAGTTTGGCCAATTTGCAGGGCACTTTCGGACAACATCAATGTAGACTTTGCCTTGAGATGCGCACCCACTCATCAAACAGGTGTAGAGTGATGTAACGACACACAATGTGCTGAATGCGTATTTGCAAACATTGCGTGACTGACCTTGATGGCATCGGCAGCCTGCGTGTATGAGTGCGGGCCGTTCAGCAGGCTGCCACCGCCTGCTTTACTCTCACTGTATGACGGTGAAGGCGAGCTGGGCGGCAGTGTCATCGACCCCAGAAGGCTGGACCCACTGTCCTTACTGTTTTGACAGAAAGGAGAAAAGCATTTAGAAAATCATTTTAATAAGGAATAACACACATTTCCAATTTTTCCCAGTACTTTATACAATACAGGTTGTTTCAAAGCAGCTTCACATTAATAAACAGAAAAATAAGTGTTAATACCATAAAATTCAATTATGAAACAGATTTGATTTCAACTGTAAGGCAGCTCCACAGAAGACAATAGTTCAGCTTAGGTTAATGTTGATTAAGTTCAGCTCAATAAGGCTACGTTCACACCGCAAGCAAATGTGGCCCAAATCAATTTTTTTTTTGCTCTCATGTGACTCAGATCTGTTTTTCTCATGACAGTGTGAACGGCACAAACCGCATGGAATCTGATCTTTTCAACTCCGATTCAAGCCTGACTCTGCTGTCTTCTGTCACATCCTTGTCTTTATTTTTCACATTGCTTGTGTATAACTTCACTGGCTTCTGCAGCAGATCACATGATAAAGAAACGTATAATCGCTTACTTTATGTCCTCTGTATTTACTAG
This sequence comes from Labeo calbasu, assembly GCA_019740295.1. NCBI lineage: Eukaryota > Metazoa > Chordata > Actinopteri > Cypriniformes > Cyprinidae > Labeo > Labeo calbasu. Next base: position 26,345 of record JAHKKF010537793.1, read on the forward strand.
GGATGGGACAAAAAAAAAA
>JAHKKF010537794.1:0-17943 GCA_019740295.1 Labeo calbasu
TCTGAGAATGGCTCGATTTGAAAAAGGGGATATTATTTTTACAGATTAATTAAAAACCACTGCATGGATTTTTGTCATAGTAGGGTAGATGTGTACATACACTGCCAACACACATTAATGTTCAAACAACATGTAAAAGTGAAGTTTGCATCCGATGACCCCTTTAAATCAAATTTATACTTTAAAAGTAGAGTAAGCATAGCAGTTTTCATCCATAGTATGTTCGTTTAAAGTTCTGGGTTTAGCTTCAAATTGCATCTTTGACTACAGTATTCTATAAAAAATTATTTGCATTCCACTTTTTGACATCAAAAGGCACAAAAATAGTTTTCTTCTCTTATTCCATGAATTTTTACCCGTTTACCTCCACTTGTTACCAGTGTTTTTCTGCAACCACTATGCGCGCACAGCTCCAAGTGATGTCACTGGGACGTTTACTTAAAATTGGTATATAGGTGCTGTCAGAATTAGAGTCCAAACAGCTGATAAATACAGCATATATAACGGTGAAGTGTTGTTTAGTGAAAGAAAGTCATATGTGTTCGCATAAGGGTCAGGGTCAGTAATTGTAAGTGACAGAATATTTCTTACCAACACGATTTACTTAGTCAAACTCCCTCACCAAAAAGATTAGCTAGATCAGCATCAAAACCACTACCCACCAGAAAGATTTTAGTTTCCTATTTCTGTTTTTTTCTATACTCTTCAAAGAGACAGAGATAGAAAGAGACAGAGACGGATGTGTGTGTGCCACACAAGTTTAGTGTAGCAATAGGCTGTGTTTGTTTTGGAGTATCTCAGTATTCTTTCAGTTGTCAGTTAAGCTGCTTCAGACTCCAGAGTGTTTTCCTACTGAAACTCCAGATGAACTGCACAGAGTGTGTCTGAGCTCCAGGCATCAACATTTTAAAAATAGGCCTGGCAGGCCTTGACGGGAAGAGCGGTGTCAGTCGCTCCACTCGTTTTTCTGTCTTGCAGCCTCACTGCTTCACTTTACTCTCACTGCATCTTCCTCACAGTCTCCCTCAGGGAGCACTGTGTGTGTGCAGGTGGGAGAGTGAGCGTTTGCATGTGTGTGGACAATGGATAGGATGTGATATACATGTGGAGGTGTAACTTTTGTTTAATGTCACAATAAACTTGTACGTGTATGTTGAGCTGTAGTAAATAGCTGGGGTCTTCATATAAGCATCAGGCTTGTGACAATTGCTTCTCATCTTTTATCAACTGGCAAAAAAGTAAAAGAATGCTTTTGATACATATATTATTTAAATATGGCTTGCTGAGTTGAATTTATCCCATAAAATGCCCTTTCCTGTTCTTGTCCAAACCCATTCATTTTCCAAATAATGTAAACAGTCCCTGCTTTTGCCACCTTTGAAGTCTCCATGAAATCACAACGGGAATTTTGTGGCTTTAAGACCATGTCTTTGCTCTTAAATATGATTATCCCCTTATGAGGGACCTATTCCTAAAATTTATATTACATTACATTTTATATAATTTTGAAAGCATTTACTTTGTATTAAGCTTTTTCACTGTTAGAATGATGTTAGATGTATAAACTATACAGGGAATGTTTTCAAATAAATTCAGATTTGAATATTTCAGTTTACAGTACCATCCATTAATATTGGCACCCTTTGGTAAATATGAGCAAACGTGGCTGTGAAAATAAGTGTGCATGGTTTATCCTTTTGATCTTTAATTTAAAAAAAAGTCACATAATTCTAACCTGTCATTGAAGTAAAACATTGCAAAGTGGGGAGAAATCCTTATTATGAAATAAATTATTGTCACCCAATTATTGCAACTTCCTTTTCCTAAGATAACAGCACTGAGTTTTCTCCTATAATGCCTGATGAGTTTGGAGAACACCTAACAAAAGATCAGAGACCATTCTTTCATACAGAATCTCTCTAGATCCTTCAGATACCCAGCTCTATGTTGGTGCTTCTTCTCTTGAGTTCACCTCATTTATTTTCTATAGGGTGCAGGTCAGGGAACTGGGTTAGCCATGGCAGAAGCTTCATTTTGGCCTCGGTGACACATTTTTGTGTTGATTTTGATGTTTATTTTGGGTCATTGTCCTAAAGGAAGATCCAACCATGGCCCATTATAAGATTTCTAACCGAGGCAGACAGGTTTAGATTTTTTAGAGTTTCCCCCCACTTTCAAATTGTTTTGCTTCAGTGATAGCTTAGAATTTTGTGATTTTTTTTAAAATGAAAGATCAAAAGATAAATGCTGTTTTATTTTCACAGCCAGCTTTGTTCATATTTACCAAGGGTGCCAGTATTATTGGAGTGCACTGTCAAGTACAGTTGAAGTCAAAAGTTTACATACTGCAGAATTCTGCAGAATCTGCAAAATGGTAATTATTTTGCAAAAATAAGAGGGATCATACAAAATGCATGGTGTTTTTTTTTATGTAGTACTGACCTGAATAAGATATTTCACATAAAAGACGTTTACATATAGTCCACAAGAAAGAATAATAGTTGAATTTATACCAATGACCCCGTTCAAAAGTTTACATAGAACTGATTCGTAATACTGTCTTTTTACACTGAGGACAACTGAGGGACTCATATGCAACTATTACAGATGCTCACTGATGCTCCAGAAGGAAACACGATGCATTAAGAGACAGGGGTGAAAACTTTTGAACAGAATGAAGATGTGTACATTTTTCTTTTTGAAGGTTCTGTAATAATTGCATATGAGTCCCCCAGTTGTCCTCAGTGTAAAAAGATGGATCTCAGAATCATACAGTCATTGCTAGAAAGGTTTTTTTTAAGAACAGCGGGCAGTTTAACTGTTCAGGACAAACAAGGGACTCATGAACAACTATCACTAAACAAAGACAAACAAACAAACTAACAAAAAACAGCTGTGGATCATTCAGGTAACAACACAGTATTAAGAATCAAGTGTATGTAAACGTTTGAATGGTGTCATTTTTATAAATTAAACTATTATTTTTTCTTGTGAAATATATGTAAATGTCTTTTATGTGAAATATCTTATTCAGGTCAGTACTAAATAAAAAATAACATGCATTTTGTATGGTAAAATAATTAAAATTTTGCAGATTCTGCAAGGTGTATGTAAACTTTTGACTTCAGCTGTATTTGCATTTTCAATTTAAGGTCTTTCTCTTCTGAGAAACTGAACTAAAAATACTGGTGACTCATCCTGCATCACTCAGGTTTTTGTCCAATTAAATGCACTCAATATGAAAATGTCCTGCCCCCTAATACCATCTGCAACCTGCTAGCAACTAAGTTTACATCTGTGATGTAACAAAAGCATTGACTGTTTGATAAAATGCAGAGGCTGTTTAATTATGCCCTGCCCACACTTCCGGTTTCAGTAAGAAGCATGTGGACGGAGGACAGGAAACAGCAGTTTCATTGGCTCTTTATCGCCTGTCTCCTCACTAACAAAACTCCAAACATGTCAGAGCTTTTTTTCTTTCATCTCTCTCCTTCTTACAATATTCCCCCTCTCTCACGTAACTCTTCCTCTCTATCTCTTAATCCCTCAGCCTTGCCTGTTTCTACTGTATTTCTCCCTCTTTTTCTTTGAACATCAGACGGGGCTTAGTGTGTCACTCCAGCTGGCAGCTACTAGAGGATCTTTTAATTAGCGAGTGAGGCAGGTCTGTCAGAAGCATCATAGTTTGCTCTGTAAACATTACCTCATACTTCCTTCTCACCACGGTGCAGGGGTAGGGTGGATGGGTTGCCGTGGGAACGCAGGAGTGCAGTGCCCCTGCTTTAAGAGGGGCTCGCTATAACAAGCAGACAAAGAGGAGAATGCCCTGGCTCAGCTACTGGGTCAAAGGCACAGCCCCCAAACAATAGGTCACTCTGTCTGAAGTCTTCACGAATTGTGAAAACCCGTCGAGAGAGGTGGGAATGGTTGGGGGCGAAACGGGACGGACAGAGAACGTAGCGCAAGGTTATGCTAGTACGTCCAAATGAGGAATATCCTCCGCGACCGCGGATGACGACGCTAAACAAACGGCCGGGCTGGAGTTTTTGCGAGTGTGGGATGGAGCTCTGGAGGAACATCATTGTTTAGAGGAAGGGGGTGTGAGAAGGGGCACGGGGTCACACACGCATGAAAAGAAGGGGACACTTGTTCGGAGGAGAAAGCTCCACAAGTTAAAAGATCAGGGAGCGCAGGCACGGAAACAATGCTAAGCCATTAGAAAGAGCCCTGGAAAACACAATGCAATTACTTCCATTGCTCCTAGTAACCGTGTCTGGGTGGGAAGACACTATTTCACACTTGTAATGCGTTCTGTCGAGATTCAGTGCGCCCGCACATTACGTTTAGCATGCTCATTTGAAGCAGAAATTTACAATAAACAAACGCAAGGACACACGCGCCTTTGCTCGAAGTGAAATTCGCCGAAAGTGTCTTGAAGTCTCTGTGGAGTTGAAATGGAGTAGAAATAATCTAAAAGCACTTGATTTGAACTGAGAGAGTGCTCTCATGCGCTCTGTGTCATGCTGAGTTGTTAAGCTGTACTTTAAAAAGCTCTCTCTCTTTCTCCCTTCTTAGGATTGGGCAAACAGTTTCTTGATTTTCATACTGAGGAGTTTTGATGGAAAATAGAGAGGAAATGACAGTCTCTGTGTGTGTATGTGTGTGTGTGTGTGTGTGTGTGTGAGTTGGGGGGATGGGGTAGGCAATCTCTTCAATGCCATGATGAAAGCCCAAAAGAGGTGGCAAAGAAAAACCTCGGGAATGTTCTGGGGTTGCCACGGTGATAGAGAAGGCCCACTCACAGCGTGGCTTTCAGAAGTTTGGAGGCTTTATCAGTGAGACACAGCATTTGGCCTCAGGCCAGCACTCCAGGAGTACACAGGCAAACACACACAAACACACGGTCTCTCGCATACTCAAACCCAAACGCTATGAACGCTGAAATTCACATACTCCGTTTTCAATCGTGAAGATTCCCAGAAACCGCACCGAGAGCACGCACTCATGCACCTGAGTTACTGAACTGTTACCAAAACTGGAATCAACTTCTTTAGCGGCTATAGGGGCTTGAGGTCAGCTAACTTTAACAAAAATGATGGTATCATATCGTAGTGCTGTCTAAAAATACCATGTTTACATGGAACTCCGAAGTTTTGCAATGGTAAAAGTCCAAAAAGGTACAGTCGTACTTTCAGTGCATTTTTCCTCTGGTCTTCTGGTAGCACTTTATTTTACAGTCTTGTTTCGCATGTACACGCCATGTAGTTATTACTAGGTAATAACTAGGTAATAACTCTGAACCTACCCCTAAGCCTAACCTTAACCCATGTAGTTATCTTATATTACCCAGTACTTTTTTAGGTAGATGTAAGTGCACATACTGTAAAAAAAAACCTAGTGAGCAGCTCTTTAAAGAGACAGTTCACCCCAAAATGAAAATTTTGTCATTAATTAATCACCCTCATGTCCTTCCAAACCCATAAGACCTTCGTTCATCAAGATATTTTTGAAGAAATCCAAGAGCTTCCTGACCTTGCATAGACATCATTCAAATAGTCATTTGAACGTCAGTGGTGATCTGACATCAGTGGTTCAGATCAGTGGTGAATTCAACAATTTTCTCTTCTCCGTGTCAGTGAATGAAGGTCTTGCAGGTTTGGAACGACATGAGGGTGAGTAATTAATGACAAAATTGTAATCCCTTTAAGGCATAATAAGCATGACCAAAAGGCAAAAACTCTGCTTCCTGTGTAAAAATATAGTACCACTGTATTTGCATGGTATTCCAAAGTAAAAAGATGTCCAAAAAACATTGTAGTACCATGGTGCTCTTTGTTACAGTTTTATCTCTTCACTGTAAGGTATCCTTTTCATACCTCTGCTCTGTTTCAAAGTTCCTTACATAGGCAGATGTTTAAGGTATCATAAACATGATGCCAACAATAAAACTGGCAAAACAACATTCAGCATTTTGGGCAGATTCTAATTGACTGCCATGATATCAGATTTTCACTTTATGAATATTGTGGCCAAACAATCCATAATGGGTTTATTATGGCAATAAAGCTATCAGTCAAATATTTAAAACTGTGTTTTTCTCTTTAGAATCAAACTCAGATTTCAACTGAAGGGAGGTGGAGAGAAAATTTGAAACCGTAGCTGTAGAAAATCGTGCTGTCGATCGGCACTTCCTGCAGAGTGGGGCGTCTAACATTCCCTCTTGTTTTTTTTTCCACAGAATCCAAAAAACTTTCATTTTTCATCTCCACTGACATGATTTTGTGTGGCAGTTGTAGCTACACACTACGTCATTGTCTTCTTTTTCCCGTTTTATGATGGGTGGCAACCAGCAGCAAGGTGCAGCCCTGCCGCCTACTATGTTGGAGTGGTAACAGAAAAGTGTCTATAAAATCTAACTCAATATAACTCAATAATATTGTTTCATCTAATATTTGTTTGTGCTATTGATTTATTTGACTTTTGGGTATCCTGTCATTAGCTAAGCAACATGCTAACATTGAGGCTCATGCTAACATGTGCTGATGCTGATTTGTATGTTTGTAAGTTGCTACCTATGTAGAGTGTTACAAATCAGTCACTTATTAAATGAAGTTCCAAACGTAGGTTTGGGAGGAGCCTAATCATTCCGTCCTGTCAATCATCATTACGAGCCTATATAAGCAGCTCTCATTGCACCATCCCAGCCTCAGTTCTTCCGGCATCCCTCCACCTCCCCTTCTCCTCCTCTATTTCTGTTATTCTCCCTCTAGGTAATATCATAATGGGGGGTTGAACTCTGCGCTCAAGCCGAGCCTCGGGTTCGAGCCTCCATTAAGGACAGTAAGCCAAGTTCGTTTACCATTGCCCATCAGGACTGGATGGGCAGGGGAACTTGTGAAATGTCTTGTTTGGGATGCCTTAAATGCAGCTGTCTATGTAGACAGTAGACAACAAGATAACCCACATGAAAAAATGCTGTAATAAACTGTAGTATTTACTATAGTAAACTGTAGTAACCCTTATAAAAATTAACCATAGTTTTACTACAAATAAAACCAAAAAGCCATGGTTACTATAGTAAAACCATGGTAACCACAAATTAACCATGGCCTTGCTACATTAACCATAGTTTAAATCATGGTATTTGTAGTAAAACTATGGTTATACAAGTGGTAATCAATGCACCGAAAAACCAAAAAAAACATACTACACTTATACAAAAAGGTATAAGCTATACTATAATAAAACCATGGTTAATTTTCATAAGGGAAATTGTAGTATCGTTAATCTATACATCTTACTGTAGTATTAACAATAGTGAATTTATAAATTGTAGTAAATACTGTAGTAAACTAGCATTTACTACAGTAAACTCTAGTAAACTTTAGTATGGTGTATCATATTATAGTATCTACTACATTTGTTAATATATACTACTGCATTCTGTGGTATTAACTATAGTGAATTCATGAACTGTAGTATTTACTATAGTAAACTAGTAAATTGTAGTATACTGTAGTATGTTATAGTATTTACTACACTTTGTTAATCTATACTATAGCATAATGTAGTATTAACTATAGTGAATTCATAAACTGTAGTAAATACTGTAGTAAACTGTAGTATTTACTATAGTGAACTGTAGTAAGTTGTAGTAGTATATTATAGTATTTGCTACACTTTGTTAATTTATACTACAGCATACTCTAGTATTAAATATAGTGTGTTCGTAAACTAGTAAAATTTTGTTTTTTACTATAGTAAACTGTAGTTATACTGTAGTATATTATTGTATTTACTACACTTTATTAATGTATACTGTATTATAATATAGTATTAACTACAGTGATTATAAGTGAGTTACTATAGGATACTATAAGAGAATACATTGTGTACTGGTGTTTAGTATGGATAAATATAATATGTATCTTTGTCTAATTGACATTTTGTAAGGAAAACAATAATTTAACTACATGACAACAATTACCAGCACTCTCGCTGTCTTTCACTTCTGACGTATGTGACATTTTACAGTGCTTTAGAAATGTTGTTGAAAATTGTTGGAAGCATGAAGGTATAAGTTGGTCAAGTATGTCCTGTTATTTTCCAATTGGTGAGATTGGGGAGCTCTCATGGTTACAAGGAACACCAATTACCCTTTGTAGTGAATTTACCAAATGGAAGACCACACTTGGTTTTGGAGTTTAATGCTGGTGTGCTGGTTCTTATCACAGACCATACCTTGACAATCAATCATAATGAGTGGTGAAATAACAGGTGATCTGCTGACTTTCTCAGTGCCAGTCCAGGAACATCATGGAAGATGAAGTGGACAAACATGATGTTGGGTCGAGGGATATGAAGTCACACACTGTTCTCAGGTAGAGAGATACTTCTGATCATATTTCATCTTCATGGACAGGGGTGCGTCTTGAATCTCAAATTATTTGAGGGTGTGATGGTGTGCGAACGTGTTCAGACCTTCTCACCCGTGAACCCCTAAAACTGCTGAACGTAGCGATACGCACTGACATTCATACAGATACACACATTCAGTTTCAATGGATTAGAGGACTAAGACTCAAACAGCTTAAAAAAGACACACACGTACGCACGCACGCATAGCTGATTTATATTCATTGCCAGTCACAAACTCACAGCAGGACATTGGCAGAGTGCCTTTGTGCAGTCTGCCATTACGGCTTGGCAACGTGCCAGTATCTATGGGGAGTCAGCGGGTCAAGACGACAGCGGTGGGGCAAGAGCAGCGAAGTCCCCGTAGAGCCAGGCTGCCCGGCCGAGTCCTCCTCCTCCAGCGCGGGGTGACTGCTCTCTGGACTCCGTGCATCTCTGTACCCCCCGGAGGCCTGGATCTGCCAGTCCTCTCTACCCTAGAGCTGCCCTCCCTCTGCCAGCCCGGCTTTCCACAGTCCCTGGGCAACACGGGCTACTAGGGCCAGCTGGCTGCTGAGTGCCATGGCAAGGGGTTTTTACTGGTAATTTCTGCGAAACACACACACGGAGCGAGCCGTGCCCTCTAAATGCGCGCTGTAAATACGCCACGAAAACATTGACGCACAAAGACCCGCTTTGTGTACTTAAGCTCGCTTGGACGTCTTCTGTTGCTCTTCCTTATTTTCGGTTACTTTAGATAATTTCGCTTGTGCAAATATTTTAATGTTTGCTTGCGAATATGTCCGTGTTGTGCATATACTAGAAAAGATTAACATTCCTACGTAGGATTTCTCGCAGGCGTCATGATGCCAGATATTCTGTGAGGTTGGCACTTCCTGTTCTGCAGCATCCAGTGGAACACAGCAGGGATTACTGGAAAACACTTGGCAAGCCATAAATCTGTTTCAGCAGAGATGCTGTGCCATTGCAGCGTGTGAAGACGAGGCAGTGGTGATGTTTAGCACACCAGATGTCCTGCTTTCGAGAACTTTTAAAAACCGTACATCGTTTCTGACCAAATGGCAAGCGGCGTGTGCCAAATATCAGCGAATCGGCAGATTCATTCAGTGAAAACTGGTGTGCTGAAAAATCCTAGTGTCTTAAACTGTGTTGATTGCGTTTGCTGCCGCTGCTGCTGCCTGCTGGGTAGTTTGCATGGGCTTTAGATGAAATGCTACTTAAGGATAAGCGTTTTAATGCAGTGACTGCAGGTAAGATTGCTAGTCAGACAGTCTGCACTACAGGAAGAGAGCGAGGGAGATGAAAGAAGATCCTGTGTCCACAGGTTATCAAACTTTAATACACACTGGGAGCAAAGAAGAGAGAGCAGCAGGAGTGTGAACACAAATGCACACATACACACTAATGAGCAAGTGCACATACGAACTTGCTCTATCTATCTATCTAGCTATCTATCTAAGGAATATACATACCAATTTTTCTGTAACAATGAGCATATCATTACTACAATTTACAGTAAGTACTAAAAAAAGTAAAAAAGCAGTTCTGACATAACAACTCTCAGAGGGATTGGCATGGTAATGTACATAACCGTGTTAATGTATCTGGTCTTGGCAGAAAAGATCTGCTACGCTGCTGCTGCTGATGTGACAGAGCAAGTACCGAGGCTTGCTACTGCCAGTACATCCACGACATGTGAGCATGTAAGAAATACTGCTGCTGCACATAGAACATATATGAATAACCTCCTATCGCATACATGAATCACCTTGTAGCAGATCTATACAGGGGGAGCTGGGGATGGAGGAGGGTTTCTGAAGTATGCTGCAAACTGCTATGGCAAGCACTAGTCATATATTTGAATGTTGAGTATTGAGCTCATTGGCTACTGATACAGGAGTGAACCAATCGGCTGTGTCATTTGATAATGATGTCATAGGTCAGATTGAGTTAGACCTATTGGACTGAGCCATCTAGAGTTTCATGCCAGAACTCTGTATTGAAATGCAAACTTAGAATATGTAATATGTTAAATAACACAAATATGTCTTATGTATTTAATGCAATTTTATTAACCAATGCATTTGCTGCTGATCTAATTCAACCATAATAATAAGCAAAAATGACAAAAATTACTACTATACAGACTTAAATTTACTTATTCACTTCATTTCACTTTTGGTGTGAAAGGGGTTTTATGTTTGCTAAAAATAGAACTTTTTTTTTCTTAAAAACAAACAAGCATGCGCTTTCCAGATTTAAAAAGTAACACTTTCCACAAAACATAACTAAGTAAAGTAATTAGTTACTTTTTCAGGAACTAACGCAATATAGTAATACATTACTTTGAAACGTAACTTTCCCGTTGGTGCCTATATTCTCACGTTGCGCTTAACGTAATATATAACGTTAAGCAGTAACGTAACATTCCTGTTGGCACCACTAACTTTCCCAATCCCATATTACAATGCAGTGAACCATTTTCTCCACTGAAATTCCAAGAATGTACAGTAAACCACCAGTGAACATCAGCTGCACACTATTTTCTCACTTACCTGAAATTAAGTCCAATCTTCCATGTCTGTTCCATGGTTTCTTCAACAAAGGCAAAATATCCAGTTTATTTTGTTGTATTAATTTAATTTAATTTAATTTAATTTAATTTAATGCATTTTAATGCAATTTAATTTAATTTTTAATTATTAGAGAATTTAAGATATAACTTTGCATAACAATGCTGATAATTTCATTACATTTTTTTTAAAACTAAAATTAGTGACAATATTACTAGTCACTAAATCAACAAGATTTACAGTCATTAGCTGTGTCTACATTAACATTTACATTTAATCAGATGTTTTATCCAAAGTGACTTACAAATGAGGATAACAAGCAGTTAAACCAACAAAAGGACATTAATATCTAAGTGCTGTGACAAGTCCTAGTTAGAAGTTTTTTTTTTTAAATACAAAAAAAAAAAATAGAATAGAGATAGAATAGAAAGTGCTAGTATTAATGGCTCAAGTGTTGATTAAAAAGATGCATCTTTAGCCGTATCTTAAAAATGGCGAAAGACTCCAGCAGGGAATGACATCATAGACTTACTAGTTGATAACAGACATATCTTATCCTGTTGTTCTCATGTAGCTTCCCTGAAGCCATGTATGCATTTGTGTTTTGTTGTTATTTCTGTTGTCCAGAGTGGCCTGTGTTTAGTAAGACATTCCAAGATCATTGAAATTACCAATGATGTCCTGGCACTCCATCAGTTGCGAAACCGCATTACTCTACTCCAGTGAAATTAATCATCTGGAACCTTTAGCATTAGAATGTCGGGAACATTCAGTTTGAGAACAATCAGTGTTAGAACAACAAGAATCATCAGCCACAACAAAGACCATCTGCTGACACTCTGAACCACTGTCACATTGTGAGGAAAACTTCAGCTCAATAATCTTACCGGTTTTGTCAGACACTAACTTTTAGCCTGTCTTGTTTTATGTAAATCATGTTTAAATGAACATCTTTTCATAAAGTAGGCCTCCAAAGGTAATATACTGTATATAGGAAAAAATATATTTAAAGCAAAACACTTCTCTTTACACACTAACAAACATTTGCACTTTGTAATAAGGTGAAAACTACAGTGATGTTTTTTTTTCATTTTGTTATCGATTTTACAAATTGAAATCATGATGCTGACTTGTGAACCGCTTATGTGTGAAATATAACATGTATTAATTAAATGTGAATACAGTATATCTGTATATTGACATTTTATACATCAAATGAACTGAGATTATGATGTGATTATACTCTGGTTTTATCACCTTCTGAACAAAGACTTAGAACTACGTTATTATATGAAACCTACTGTGGCCTTGTATCCAATCTTTCAAGTTCTTGTACTGAAATGTACTCATAAAATACCGTAAAACGTGCTATTACCATATTTCTTACTAGAAAACATATAGCATCAGACAGAGAAAACATAATAGACACAAAAGAAACACATAACCCTCATATATATGTGTGGTAACTATATGTGTGATTGTCTGGCTATATATACTGACATTTTTGTTAGTTTGCATGACTGTAGGCTTTTTTTCAAGTGTCTCTGGGTAGCTGCATATATGTTTCCCTACTGAGGTGTACAGTGTGTGTGCGTGTTAGTGTATGTTTGTTTCTGTGTGATGTTGGTGCTTTTATGAAGCAGTGTTTGAGCAGTGACAGCCTGTTGAGCACCACAGACTGTGGAAGCTCTTGTGAGAAAGAGATAAGGGATGTGAAGAAAGACCAGAAAAGTGCGGGGAGGGGAATAAACCACAGAACATAAGGAGTTTGCGAAAAACAGAGAAGGAAGGCTTTATTTCAACTTCTTTTAGTTCGGTTTTACAACTGCAGTTGATCTTCAGAGAAGTTTTGTGGCTCGGAGACGGGTTGATTGCGAATCTGCCTTCACGTATTAGCAGAATTGACACTCTCTATGGGTGGATAGGGGTTAAAAGAGACACTTCATTGTCCTAAAACCTCATAAAGGATGAAATCCTATGTGCTGATACCGTTTCAAGCATATTTACACAGAAATGCTTGGACTTGTGATAAAACATCGTCACTGTATATACTTTTTTACATTTATGCATTGGACAGATCCTTTTATCCAAAGCTACTCAAGATATACATTTCATTAGTTCATGTATTCTCTGGAAATCAAACCAATTACTTGGCATTGCATCTGTTGTTTCATCTACAGGATTATTCTCAGTTATAGATCTTTTTTCTAACACTTTTGTGGATTGCAAGAAAAAAACCTACATTAAACTAAGATCATTTAAAAAATCAGAAATTAAACTTAAATATAATAACGATTCAACTCCAGCCTTTTGCTGTTGTGTTACGATATGCTTGTTTTCACAATGGACAGAAGTCATTTTTGGTCTTGGTTTTAAAACTATTATATGCCATTGTGCTTTTTATTTATGACAGAATATATCCAACATGGCTGACGAAAGTAGTGAAGTGGAAGAATGTGTAACACTATTAAACCACATCATTTTCAAAGAAAAAACAAAATGTCACATGATTATATTCTTGGAAAGAAACATTAAAGAAACATTAAGACTCTAAAAAACATGATATCATGGGGAACTTAAAGTATGTCATTTAAGCATTCATGTCATACAATAATTCAATGACACTGATGAATTTATTCATATTAGCAAATGTTCTTTTAAAAAACGTGCAAAGGGTTTTCTATATTAGTCAAACGTATAACATATCACAAATATGAAAAGACACCAATAGAGGTATGTCATGACTAAATAAATAAACACGCACATATATTTGAGAGACTTCAAACTGCTCACTCTTGGCATTTTCTCAACCAGCTTCTTGAGATGCTTTTCCAACCTCATACTTTACACTTTTGCCACACTTGTTGGCAGCTGTTTTACTTTATGTCTCTGTATATGTACTTTGAAGAGTCTAAAATATAAGTGCATGTTTATTTATTTAGTCACATATTTTCATTTTGTAGATGTTTTGTAAATATTTTTCTTTTTTAATCATTTTTATTTTAGCATTTCTTAGCATATTTAAGCATATACATATAGACTAAATGTGACCCTGGAGCACAAAACCAGTCCTAAGGGTCAATGTTTGAATTTTTTATGAATCTGAAACCTGAATAAATAAGCTTTCCATTGATGTATGGTTTGTTAGGATAGGACAATATTTGGCTGATATACAACTATTTGAAAATCTGAAATCTGAGGGTGAATATTGAGAAAATTGCCTTTAAGGTTGTCCAAATGAAGTTCTTTGCAATGCGTATTACTAATCAAAAAATAAGTTATGATATATTTACGGTAGGAAATTTACAAAATATTTTCATGGAACATGATCTTTACTTAATATCCTAATGATTTTTGGCATAAAAGAAAAATTGATCATTTTGACCAATACAATGTATTTTTGGCTATTGCTACACATATGCCCGAGCTACTTAAGACTGGTTTTGTGGTCAAGGGTCACAAATGGTCTTTAGGCTCAAGGGAAACAAACATTCAGTTAAACATACAAGCGTTTAAACGTTTGAAGATACTGCAAACTTGATTGAAGAGTTGTTTAATTTTTTTTAAAAAAACTTTTACACACAATTTACATGTTACTTAAAACTTTTCATTATGAATCAACCTGTCAAATAAAGTTACACTACAAAAAGGTTACAACACTTTTTCATGGGCTTTTATTATGTGTTAAGCTTCCATATACATTTCTAATTTGATGTCTCTTTTTTTTATCCAGTGTGTCAGCAACGTCCTTCTCCCGTGAAGTCTGCGGACGTAAATCGATTGACCGATCTTGGTACAGGATACAGCACATCCCTCTCTGTTATCGACGAATGAAGAACAAACTTCTGTCCTCTTCTGTAGTCTCTCAGCCATTTCTTCCAAGTGTCCTTATGTGGTGAGCATCTGATCCCTTCCTAGCCTATAAAAGTTGACTGTGGAAGCACAAGAACTCACATCTATGACATCCAGCAGTAACAGTGGGGGATCAGGAGTGTATCAGGAGTTAATGGACTGTGCGTGAGTTGAACAGCACCTTACTATTCTGAGAATGCTAGATTGTCAAAACAGCGAATGTGTTTGAAGGGATAAACTCCTCTATGCACATTAATCATGCAGGCACGGCGAAGCTCAGATTTGGCACAAATTACCCTCAGGATATAGTCACTTGAATTAAGTTAAATCTTACTGCATTGTTGAAGGTTTTACAGGTTCTGCTTTTATCCCACACAAATAAACATCTGATAGGGTTTGAGTCATCCAGCGTGCATGAAATAAATAAATAAAACAACACGGTTGATTTAGCAAGTATTGCTTTATTTTTAAACTATAAGTATTCTTGATTGTTATGGATATGAATTTATATCATACTGCCTCTAGCTATTTATATTAGATGCAGAGACTCATTATGAAGTCAGTAAGAGTGAAATCGTGGATCCGTAGGTGTCTCTCAATACTGTGAAGATGTACAAAGGTGTGTCAGCTCTATATTTTAGAACAAAAGCCACGTATTCCTCTCCTCTCTTTTGTTTGTGTGCGAGTGTGTGAGTGTGTGTGTGTGTTAGAGAGAGTGAAGATGAGAATCATCATCTGGCTTTGACTGGCATAATTGGCTCTTTTCTTCCCCGCCGCTACTTAGCGCTGATAGCCCAATTTAGCCGCCACATGCTAAAGACACTTTCAGAGTGTAATCAGAATTAAAGAGAATGGGTTTTACTCACTTTAAAGGCCCTTTGAGTCATTCTCTGTGGGCTGAAACATTGATGGGTCCCTTTAGTTGTCAGAAGAGATGGGGACACATACAGTTGGCAGGGTCTGAGGATGATAACACGCCTGTGGCGTCCTCAGGTAACATGCGAGGATACTTCCCTGAGAATGACCCCTTCCTAAAAGAGACGGGCAGGCATAATGCGTCTGCTCCGTGGTAATAATGGCGCAGATCTGTAAATTGGTCTCGAGATACCATCAAAAGACTATTTAAGACCATAGAGCGAAGATATCCGTGGTTAGGTGACAAAAGAACGTGTGGATTGCACTTCGTCTAGCGGCGCATGCTGATGCATTTTTCCCATTACGGATGATGGCTTGCGACTACATTGGAAATGGACAGTAGTGTTGAGATTATCTCTCATTTCCTTTCAGTCAGCCTGTCTGTGTTCTTTTTCACGTCTTTTATTCTCTCGTTCTCCCTCTCTTTCTTTCTTATATGCATAGTGGATAGAGTTTTCTCGCTGCAGGCTATTTCTTTTGCTAAGCTGAGTAAAATGCAAATGCCGCACATGAGAAATAAAGGAGGAGAGGACAATTCTGTGATTTTTGCTCCAGCTGGTTTGAGCTTTACCCACAGAAAACCAAGGACATAACATCTTTGCTAGAGCCTTTCTGAGGTGCTGTGATGTTCTTCCGAGAAGAAAATTATTAAAATCGCTTTTAGACTTGAGGTTGTATCCAGAATATAATGTAAACATCTGTCCAAAACAACTTTCTATACATTGCTAGAATACTCAGCCAGATGAGATGGCGCACGAGAGAGAGACGAGGACAGAAGGAAAGATAATCCTAGCCATCCCGCCCTTATAAAGGAGCTTTCACTGAAAGAAGGCCTTGTGTGTCTTGTGTTTATCAGAGGGACTTGCTCTTACCTGCAGGGGGAAAAGAGATTTGAATTGCAGTCACTTGCAGAAGCATAGCACATTTGAAACTTTCCTCAGACTGAACAGTTTCAGCTCTGGAGAGCTGGAAATGTTCACGACATCTCTGTGATGTCATTTCAGAGAGGCATCTGAAACGGTTTAGCATTTCTAATCACGCACCTCAACGAAATATAAGCGGCAAAGTCACTTTAGTCTACAGAACAACATGAGGTAGACATTTCGTTGCTGCTTTAAAGCGGAAACATGAGGTTGGTTATAAAGCTGCCAGTGCCTTGTCTAGCTAGGGAGCCCATTTATAGCAGCTTATTTGGTAGTGAATGTCAATAGGTGTAAATATTTCCCATGTTTTCTCTTACAAGAAATCACTCAAGAATATGTATGGAAAATATCGGCCGGGCTGCTGAGTTAGGCCTCTGTGTGATTCAATTTCACTAGGATTTACTGTGATCCATGTGTGGATTCCCTTGGGAAATATGTGCTTTGATTAATGTAATACAGGGACTGGGGGAAATAGGTGTGTGTGCATGTGTGTGTGTGTGTGTGAGGGGTTGGCAATAGAATCATTTGGGGGAAACTTATCCTCATTTAAGCAACAACTTTTTATTTAGACCTCACTAAATCAGAATATGGTTGATGTGGTTAATAATAGATTAGTTTATGTCATTATTCATAAATTACTTTAAACAAGTATAATGCATTAACTTCAGAAACTAAGGGATTACAGTCTACAAAATTACCTTATAATTTTAGATTTATTGCCAAT
This sequence comes from Labeo calbasu, assembly GCA_019740295.1. Taxonomy (NCBI): domain Eukaryota; kingdom Metazoa; phylum Chordata; class Actinopteri; order Cypriniformes; family Cyprinidae; genus Labeo; species Labeo calbasu. Next base: position 17,403 of record JAHKKF010537794.1, read on the forward strand.
AAAATTTAGCTTTTTAATTTCTTATGCAAATTTCTATTAGGTCTCTTACACTTGTGAAGGCAGTGACTATAATACATGCTGCATACAACAGCACACAGATAATCCTGCTAATTATAAAAATTACACATTACAATTTATTCCGTTTTTTTGTGGGAGAAAAGATAGTCAATGACAAAGTCAGAGAGGAATAAAAGCAAGTCCTGTTTTTTCACCCAAAAAAGAAAAAAAAATCAAGAATTATCTTGAAACACAGACATGGCGGTGTAAAGTTGTCCTCGCCATTTCATGGCAACTTTGACACAAAACACAACTTCAACCCCAAGCACAATAAGTTTTCTATATAGCAATCGTCAATTAGTGCGCAAAATGAAGGCGTAACAAGAAATAAAGTATCTTAATTTACAAATGACACACTGCGCCATTGTTAAACATGACTTTGTCGGACAGTGATTGATGGATCATCTGTGCACCAATGCCAGCTGATAGACTACATATTTCCCGTTATAAACTTACTGCATGACCTGTTACAGGGAGGGTCATG
>JAHKKF010537794.1:17993-41461 GCA_019740295.1 Labeo calbasu
GAAACTGAAATTAGATAGCACATTTTAAACAAGCAATTGAAATTACAGTCAGCAATTGACTCAACTCATAAGCTGTTACCTTGCGAGTTTAAAAGAGTTTTAAATACATTTGACCGGGCTGCTAGTGAAAAACAGACTTGCGTGTCCAGCTTGTCTTAAAACTACACGACTTACACTACACAGCTACACTACTCAACTTATTTCTTTTCAGATTGCAGAAACTCGATTAACTGCACTTTTAATAGCTAATTCGTTATATCTTTAAAACTTCTAAAAATAAATAAATAAATAAGAAGTCTACCTTATAAGTCCATGATATAAAGTCCTGGAAGTCTTTGCTTAAGAAGCTAAGAAGCTTAATGAAATTGTCAAGGAGTTGATGTCATTTAACCCTCTGCATCCTTGTGCTATGATGCGTTTGCTACCATTATTGCCCCTCGAGCAAAACCGCTTTTATTTTATATAAATAATGTGATTTTCAGAATTTGTAGGCTATCACAATCAGCGCAAGGCCCTCGCTGAAGAACAAGCTCTGCACACATATACGTTTTACTGCAGATTTTACGAGCGCACAATACAACATGGCTCTTAAATTCAAAATAGATCGTTTTTCGCGATTAAAACAAAACATTCAGACGGAGAGAGTGAGAAGGAGAGGGAGAGGTATATATCTTACCGCAGGAATGAATCCAGCGCAGCTCCCTCTCTCTCTTGCTCCGTCTCGAGTGAATCCCGCTCTCCTCCGCTCCGCTATTATTTTCACTTAAACATATGAAAATTTATGCAAATGAAAATCAGCACTAACTGTTCATCGCTCGCAGTGCACGAGTGTCCCTGTCCTCGACACTATACAATAGGTTATATGTAGGCTACACCAGGGGTGGATCAGTCTACAAATAAACAAACAACAATAATTATAAATCGCCACTCAGGGATTAATACGACGTGTTTTTTGTATTCATCTGATGGTTCTTTTTTTTTTCAGCTGAAATGCCTGCTGTACATTTGTTTAAGTTCCGTGGCTTGCCACTGAAAAATAAAAGAAATAAAATAAACAGTATGAAATAGTTGGTGTTTATTAAGACGACTGTGTTTATTTGTGCTTTGTTTTTCTATTTTATAAGTGTAACCTCGTTGTGCCAGAAAGGTGAAAATAATTCATAAATTAAATAAATAAATCAGTTAAAAAGTTTACATGGCTCCTGCTTTGAAATGGCTCTGCTTTATTCGTAGAATAAATCTAAATAAACTGAAACGTGCTTTCCGTTAAGTTGTCAATTCTTACATGTTGGTAATAGTAGATTACAAACGTTTCTGGATAAAAATCTAATCTATGCTTACTTCATTTGTACCCCCAAGCCAACGCTGAAATGCTTAATGTTTTTATCTGCCTGTTATTTGCATTATTTTTATCTGTATCTCATCTATTCTGATTTCCCTGTTTGTTTATTACGTTCCCACAGGTAAAATATCACACACGATTATAATTTATCATCAGCAGATATTCATTTTAGCATTTAAATGCCTGTTGCAGACAAAAGACCAACATAAAGTAAAATAAACGCTGAGACGAAAACAAGCCAAACAGTTTCCTCTGTAACAAAAACAAAACATCTACTGCGTCGTTATCAGAGGCCAATAATGCAGTACGGTGGACTTAAATTATATCAACTAAAGCTTCCTGTTCGGATAGAAGGTCTAGTCACTTTTATTCGTATGTTGACATATCCAAATTAGACATAGCAAATTGCAACGCCTTGACGTGATTTCTTAGCTGTGCCCTAAGATCTGTCACTCTCCCGAAGGATATCCAATGAGCATCAATCTCGTAGAAACTTCCTCGCGGTAATTGGATGAAGGATGTGGATGGTGTGCGCACGCGGGGGCTGAACGTAAACATTCGCGTGTTCTCGCGCTCAGAGAGAGGAACTGAGCGAGCGAGGACAGTGAAAGCTCTCCATTGCATTGCATGCGTTTAACAGAGTTGTGTGCAACTGAACGTATCGGAGATTAACGTCAGATGGACTCTGTGAAAAGAAGAAACATGAGAAGCAAGACTCGGTAAGAAAACGCCTTGTGGGTTGCAGGACGAGAGAGAAGTTTACAAAGGAGCGTCTTCCTCCGATGAGTCTCCACATCAAGTCAAGAGAGCGCACGATGAAGTTCGGTGTGGGATTTGTGTAACCGTCTCGTGAAGTTGATGTGAAGAAGAACAAACAAGACTTTTTGGTTTCATAATTGGTCTTTAAGACAGTGACATTAAGAATGGAATGCAATTGTAAAAACAACTTCCATGCATAATGTGGATTTCTACGCCGAAGGTATTTCTTTCTTCTTTTGCTTACGATAAAAGGAGGTTTTGACGGATGTATTTTTGCCATCTTTTGCTGTGCTGCCGGTGGACCAAACCAAAATACCACGCATACTTTTCCAGCTTGAATAATTCATGAAATAGTGCGTGCCTTCGAGGCTTGGAAAAAAGTTACGACAATACGGGGAGGGGGAATAATAAGTAGAATTGTTCAAAGTGGTGAGGGGGGATGGCCACAGCGGCTTCCAATCCTTACCTGGCCAGCAATAGCATTCTCTCATCAGCCTCGATCGTGCACTCGGAGTCCGGAGGTGGTGGCATGCAGCCGGGAAGCGGTGCCGTAACATCAGTGTCGGGAGGTTACAGGGGAGACCCCGCGGTCAAGATGGTGCAGAGCGACTTCATGCAAGGAGCCATGACGGCCAGTAACGGGGGGCACATGCTGAGCCATGCCCATCAGTGGGTTACCTCGCTGCCACATGCGGCTGCCGCAGCCGCCGCCGCCGCAGCCGCTGCAGCGGCGGAAGCCGGCTCCCCTTGGTCCTCCAGCCCAGTTGGCATGGCCGGGAGCCCACAGCAACAAGACGTGAAGAACAGTTCAAACAGAGAAGATTTACACTCGGGCACCGCGTTGCACCACAGAGCCTCGCATTTAGGGGCTCACCAGTCGCACCAAAGCGCATGGGGTGGCACCACAGCCTCCCACATCCCCACCATCACAGGAGGACAGCAGCAGTCCCAGCAATCTCTCATTTACTCCCAACCGGGCGGTTTCACAGTCAACGGGATGCTGAACCCTCCCGGGAGTTTAGTCCACCCGGGGCTGATGCGAGGAGACTCTCCCGAAATGGATCACCATCATCACCACCACCACCATCAGCAGCAGCACCCTCACCACCACCACCACCAGCACCACGCGGGAGTAAACAGCCACGACTCGCACTCAGACGAGGACACGCCGACCTCCGACGACCTGGAGCAGTTTGCCAAGCAGTTTAAGCAGCGTCGGATCAAACTGGGTTTTACTCAAGCCGACGTCGGGTTAGCGCTGGGAACTCTTTACGGAAATGTTTTCTCGCAGACCACCATTTGCAGGTTCGAGGCTCTCCAGCTGAGCTTTAAAAACATGTGCAAACTCAAGCCGCTGCTGAACAAGTGGCTGGAGGAGGCCGACTCGACCACAGGCAGTCCCACCAGCATCGATAAAATAGCAGCCCAAGGCAGGAAACGAAAGAAGCGCACCTCCATCGAGGTGAGCGTGAAGGGAGCCCTGGAGAGCCATTTCTTGAAATGCCCCAAACCGTCGGCGCAGGAGATATCCAGTCTGGCGGACAACCTCCAGCTGGAAAAGGAGGTGGTTCGGGTCTGGTTCTGCAACCGAAGGCAGAAGGAGAAGAGGATGACGCCGCCCGGGGTCCCTCAGACGCCCGAGGACGTGTACACCCATGCCGGCAACGTGAGTGCAGACACACCGCCTCCGTCCATGGACTGCAAACGTATGTTCACTGAGACGTAGAACAAATCATTTTATACACACTTCAAGTCAGCAAGATATCACAAATATTCTATGTATATTACGAGAGAAGCCAAAACTGAAATCTTTAAAAGCTCTTCGTTTTATCCTCCAATGTCCCTAACGCTAAATGACTATGTTTGCTCTGTGTTTCAGGGGAGTTTTGTGGTAGATTACTTAAAAGGTGCAAGTTTGAAAGATGAACCGGACAGCAACCACAACGTGACAACTGCGAGCTCCTATGGCCAGGAGATTCTGGTGCACTGACACCGAAATCATAACCAGCCCAAAGCCAACATAGACTTTATGGATCGAAATGACAAAAGAACTCCCAAGGACATGGATCAATGCAGACAAACATTAAATATTAAACAGTGGAAGAATTTACCCCAGGACACGTATCAATTTTACGCACAGGAATTATATTACTCATTTTAACAGAACGGAATTGTCTTGTCTACTCTTGGAGCATTATGTGCAACAAACTACACCTTTTCTATTTCATAGTATTTTTGTGGACCACACTTCTGTGAATAGCTTTTACACAGAGAAAACTCTTAAGAAAAAAAAAATAAGGAAAAAGGAAAAAAAAAAAGATTGATTACTCTCAAGCTGCACTTATTTTCAAATTTCAGCCGACCCCTTGTAAACACTTTTTGTTGTTGTTTGGCTGAATAATCGTGGATATTGCCCTCTCTTCACTGCTTTTTCCAGGCAGATTTTTTGGTGGGTTTTGATAACAAGTCTGTGTAAATTTGGCAATATGAATTCTCTGTGTTGATTTAAATGATTTGCTTTATATTTTTCACTAAAATCAATTTCAAATATTTTCAGGAGCAATGACAGATTTGTTGCGCGCTGTGATGACTTTCAACCTAGTAGCATCTCTTGTAGGCCTTCCCCCTGCCATTTTAAATATTGATTATATTTTATACTGTTAGTATTACACTTGTTATTATATACAGATATTGTACACAAACACGTTGACGAAGCTTAAACAAACCGTTGTCAAACCGTTTCCCCCGTGGTTGTTATTTAAGTTCAGTACTGACTCAGCGAGAAGTGAATGAGAACAATAAATCTGATAGCTTTCAGATGCACCCGTGCAACTTTCTTTCTTTCTTTTCTTTCTTTCTTTCTTTCGTAATTTGTTTAAATATTAAAACTAAATTCTAAATTAAAACACATTACTAATATTTGTTTGGTTTCTTTTCGCCTAGACAAATACTGAGACAGTTTCTTAAATCTATAGGCTACAAAGGTTTTTTTTCTCTCTCTCGATCTTCTGACCCTTGCCCTGAAAATGGAAGTGAGAGAACTTCCCAAATGTTTTTACCTTGCATTGTCATATTTCCTTATTGTCTTATTTTTTCTTTCTGTTACCCTGTTTTTCTGTATATGCTTTTTTCTTCGAAATACAAAAGAACAAATATAACATGTAATTGTTTATATACTATCTATATGCTATATTAACGGCGTTTATCAAGTAAGCTTCACGTCGTCGTTGCAAAAACAAGTAATGTATTACATTTTACATTGTTTTACAAAACTTTTCTCGCCAATGACTTAAAGATTTTCTCAGACTCCAAATAGTCCGGGGTTGTGGGGATATCCCAAACCTGAACAGAGTTACACTGTTTTCGTATTGTACCAATTATATATTATGCATTACACCAGCTGACGTACGCTATTCTGATTTAGATTATTTTCCTCTCAACTGAATATAAATTATCAAAACATCCGGAGGCCTTCTTGCTTCTCAAAAAACAAAACAAAAAGCAAAAACAAAAAAACAGAAAGAAATGTCTTTAGGTATAAATCATATTGTAAATCACGATAGCTTCAAAGAGACATGGAAATGTGTTGCACTATTCAGATTACTCTTTCTGTTGTCCTCATTAAACCAGGGTAACAATTTCCATATTTTGCTTTACTTGCAGTCTCATCTCAGTAATGCATTGAAAGTTTTTTAGTGTGTTTTTTCCTTGTTTTAATAAGTATTTGACACATAAATCATGGTTACCAGCGATTATTGCCTCAATGGACAACCCATTTACCGCTTTCTTTGTAGAATTTCAAGCAAACATTATTTTATTGTTTACTCCGGGTCATTTCAGAAAACATCTGGATGAACTGAATAAAACAACTGAAATATCTCCGCATTAAACAACAAGAAATTGCATTTATTGTAATTCAAATGCATCATATTAAATTGGCGTGCCTTCAGCAAACAATTGATTTATTTGGCTTCATTTTGGGAGCGTTCATTTCGTAAAATGCTTTTATTTGTTTCAAATTTAAATTTGAAAAAAGCAAGAGCGTCCCGCTCAGCGAGTGACGTAATTTGGAATCCATTCCGTGCACGCTCTAAAGCAGGAGTGAATTTGTATGCATGGAAATTCGTATGCTTGCCACGTAGCTCTCTGAGTGCAAAAGGGCCTAGATCCTTCCATCAGATTGCAATGTAAAAGCGTGCAAAAACGATTGTGTGACTGAATTGCTTTTTTTCTGTAAACCGACCGTTTCTGCTGGGGTACAGCACAACTGTTGGCCCTTAATTTTCATCAAGACAAGTTTGGCAATTTCTCCCATTTGTATTCATTTCTGCTATGTTTGAAATAGCTGGCTGTGCACTCTTTCAGCTGAGGCGCAACACTAACCTTCCAGCTGAACGACGCTTCTGTTAAGACTTGGGAGTGCAGCTGATTTTTTTTCTTCCGGAGAACTTTTGTGTAGTAGTGACTATTCAGCCAAACACACGGTCCTTCTCTTGAAGATTTAAATTTCGCGGATGATTTACCGTACATCCGTTGCGTGGCAACGAAATTCAACCTGTGGTTATAAGCACTCGCCCCACCCTTCATGCAATATACTCAATGTTAATAGCATCGCGCACACATCCAGAATAAGAGGTTGTAAAGCTTTCAGTTTCTGTCTAAAACGGCCTAATATGCACTTTTATCACAAAGTTGATATTTAGCAGTAATAAACTGAATGAAAACATCAAGACTTAATAGGCTGATTATATTACTGTTAACTCGTTTTAATTTGGGAATTTACAACATACTCAAAAATAAAGTATATTTTTGTAAAAGTACATTTTCAATGGTTCCAAAGTAAGCAAACATTAAAAACAATGTATCCGTCAACTTTAATCAGAATGTATGAAAAAACATCGGCTGTGCATCCACAGTCGAACTCACAATTAATAATAACTTTAATGATTCTGAGTGATGTGATGAAAATGTCTTCTTCTTCTTCTTTTCTTCTTCTTCTTCTTCTTCTTGTGTGTGAGACCCTGAATTGCACAATACACATATTGTATATAATATTCCTATCTTTACATTTAAAAAAAAAAATACATGCGTACGTCTATTTATCGTCTCTGAGATCTGTTAGCCTATACCTAATAAAAAATTCTAAAACTATAAGTAGTAAAAATAAAGAAATAAAGAAAGAAATTTAAAAACGTATAAAAATATTACGCACGGGTTTTATATATATATATATATATTACTATATATATATTTATTTTCATATATATGCCTTTTCTTTTTATTTATATTTTGTAGTTCTGTTCTGTGTGGGGATTTAGGCCTATATTATGCAGTCATAATAAAAATAAAAATACAAATCTTAACTGCGGACTTTTCTTAACCTATCAAATTTGTATAAAGTATAGCAATTAAAATTAAGTCGAATTATTTTTTTTTCACGCTGCTTTTTAAGATCATATTTATAAACGTTAATTTGTTTTTCCCAAATACATGTGGACCATAGAAAAGAAATCTTTCCCTCTCATATTTCTTTAGCGCCATCTTTTGGAATTCTCTTCCGCACGAATAGAGTATCAATATCAAACAATTTTATCGATAAAACAATACTGAATGAACTTTTAAAACAACATTAATTATAATAATAATTGAAAAAAAAAAACGTGCTGGAGTAAACTCATCTCCGAAAACGTTCAAACTAACACGTGCTTCAGTCTTTATACATATATATATATATATATATATATATATATAATAAAAATGATAATATTACAAATGCAAAAAAGCCTTTATACCTGAGGCTACCCTTAAACCTTTAAATGCCGTTTTAAAGCTATTCAACTGCATATGTTTACCTAGTGTACACAAATGTGGGATTTATAGCTAATTAAAATGTTCCTAGTGACGTATTTATTTCTAACTTCTTAAAAGCTGCTTTTTTGTTCTCTCCCGACCAGCCAGTGATCTAACTGTGTCTCGCTACACAGCATAACGTTTTCTTTTCTCACAATTCCCATCAGACCTTCGGCCAATAGATGCGGTCGAGCAACGTCCGAGGCTATACAAGACGGCTGGATTAGTGGCCGAGGGACCTTCACTGTCACACACCTGCTGCAAGCCCATGGCACACTGCCAGCTGAGGTCAGTTAGCCCGCCAGGCACATTACCCTGGCAGCAGTTGCCAAGGTGACAGCATGTCAGAGCCTGCCCATTGAGGAGTACGGGGGGCTGACGGCCAACGCATCGCTGCCTCCGACCGGCCCCTGGAACTTGAGGAAGTGGGGGACCGAAGGCAACATTCAAATGCTTAGCAACAAACTGACTCTACACGTGGCAAGGGCCAGTGCGTCAGAGCCTAAATCTTTAGAATCTCAACATTAGTGCTAATATGTGACCCTGGACCACAAAACCATGTCATAAGGGTCAGTTTTTTAAAATTGAGATTCATAAATATGCTTTCCATTTATGTATGGTTTGTTAGGACAGGACAATATTTGGCCAAGATACAACTATTTAAAGGGTGCCAAAAAAAAAAAAAAATATTGAGAAAATCGCCTTTGTGTCTAAATGCTCTCAGCAATGCATATTATTAATCTAAAATTAAGTTTTGACATATTTACGGTAGGAAATTTACAAAATATATTCATGGAACCTGATCTTTAAGTAATATCCTAATGATTTTTGGCATAAAAAAATCAATCATTTTGACCCATACAATATTGTTGGCTATTGCTACAATACACTCGTGCTACTTAACTTAAGCTTTGTGATACTAAGTGAGTCTAACATACTTTCCAGCTCATAATTCAATAGGCAACAATCCTAAATATGGATACGAGTGTGTGTGAATGAAAGACGCAAGTAGAGAACAGGAGGTGAAAGGTGTTCCTGATTTTGTTGTAGCTATCACATTAACTGGAGGATGTGAAGCAGAGGGGAAATAAGCTGTGGGCTCTGTGGTTTAATAGATTACTTACAATTGGACACAGGTATTTGGAGTTAGCCATTATACCCTTGAGGGCCCAAAAAAGGTAAAAGAAACATCACAATGCAACAAAATCTGCCAGCGCTTCTCGTTCCGACTCCTTTGTGTTTTTGTAAAACAAACATGTTCGTTTAGCATCCTCGTTTGGTGTTTTCCAAATGCGCGCGACACGGCTGCGAATATTTGCATTAGCATGTTTTTGCTGTTTCTGAAGAACACTTACACATTATCAAGAGCCCTTTCAAGCATAAGCTCTTTTAAATTCAACTCATTGTAGTCACGGCACAATTTGTTAAGGTCAAATCTTTGTCTGAATGGATTGAGTCAGAATTGTATTGAGGTCATCAAAAAGCACAAAGCCATATCTCTTCAAGGGCACATCTGAATTTCAGCTAAGCTCTTAGAGCCTCAATCTCCCTCGGAAAGAATGGAAAAAATGTAGACCTAAACCCATCGAATAAGGTCTCGGCATTAGAAAACAGCCCCAACAGGCCTCTCCTGAAATGCTATTACTGTATGCACCTCGGCCCGTCGCGGAGTCTGAATTCAATATACACGAGTGGCCTATACGACGACGACGACGAGCCATTTGGCAGCTCAGGAAAATCATCCTCAATACATATTCAGGACTGTTTGGTTTTAATCTTCTGTTTTCGAGAATTCAGAAGGATTCGGTTGGGATGTCAAATCCAAATTGTCACTTCAGAGAGAGATTTCTCCTTGGGCCGCACGTCATTATTATGAGGGACAACAAAATGGCAGAACAACACAATCCTTTCATAGATGAGAGGATACTTTTCACTTTCTCTGTGCTCATATTTCACTCTGCTTATGGGGGATAAGTGCAGGAATTCCTGTTGTTCAAACCTCTCCAAACATGTCACATACGACGTAGCAGAGAGTTTGCGGGCTGAAATAAAAGTAGCTAATTGATGCAATACACCAAGGACATAATTATCTCTTTGAATAACTGGCGGTGGTTTAATTGCTGGTAATTGTTCTCCAAACCTTGTTCAGAAGTGATGAACACAAGACTGTTATTATGCATCATGTGTTAATCCTGCTATTCTGGCTTAGTCATTAGGGCTTCTGTATCAAAGCGCCATGATAAGGGCGGCAGAGAGGGAAAAATATCATGCGCACACACAAAATGTACACGCATAAGTGAACATAATGCGTTATAGTGCCGCATTCTTTCTTAACCTAAACGCAAACAGAAATAAACAGAAACGTTGGCCATCTACGTGTCCTCTTCTTTCTGCTGTCACACGCTCCGGTACGAATTTTCTCTCAGATGTCATATTTATAACAGTGGGGTTTCTGTTATCCTGTGTTTGCTGTTAATTATTGCCACATTGCAACACCAGACTCGGAGCTCTACAGGAAACAAACACTGATTAACGTGATTGGGCCTGCTGAGAATTGCAGTCCGGTTGAAGTGTGTTGATTGCTGAACCGTTCCCACCCTCTCACCCCAGCAGTCTTGCCCTCTTGCCCTCTGAGCCTTGTGAGGCCGTTCAGTGGCAAATACTTCAAAAGATGTCTAGGGTTTGTATAATCTGAAGTAATCCAAGATCTGAAGTGATCGCAATTGTTCGTGCTTTTGAAATTACAATGAGAACGGCATTAAAGGAATATTCTGGGTTCAAGTTAAACTTAATCAACAGCATTTGTGATATAATCTTGAATTGAATGTTGAAAAAATAATTCATTTTTTTAAATTTTGAATGTCCCCTTTCTTTAGTTACAGTGAGGTACTACATTGGAAGTGAATGCGGCCAATTTGTAAACGTCAAAACACTTTGCAACAGTGTAGCCACATGATATAAACAATATGTCAGCAAGATTTTAGTGTAGAAAAATAATCGCTTTCTCAATTTTCTCTGCAAGTTACATCCAATTTTACAACTTTGTTTTGACAACATAACACCTACATTGACCACGGAAATTAAAATTTACAGCTCAAATAATATTTTATTTATTTATTTTCACTACCATTCAAAAGTTTGGGGTAAAAAAAAAATTATTTATTTATTTATTTAGATGTAGAAACATTACATTGTTAGAGAAAAATTCTAAAATTAAAAAAAAAAGGAGAGAGAGAGAAGTTTCTTTAAACTTGTTCGTCGAAGTATTCTGCAATTAAATAAATAATAAAATAAAATAAAGCAGTAAACCTATTTTCAACATTCATAATAAGAAATGTTTTGCATGTGTGCATGTGTGTGTGTTTGAGCAGCAAATCAGCATATTAGAATGATTTCTGAAGGATCATGTGACACTGAACTGCTGAAAATTCTGATTTGCCATCAATATATTATATTATAAAAAATAAATAAATAAATTGTAATAATATTTCACAACACTGCTGTTTTTACTGATCAAATAAATTTTGGTAAACATAAGAGATTTCATTAAAAAAAAAAAATTACCAACCCCAAACTTTTAAAAAAGGAAGTGTAATTGTTTATATATCAGCTTCACTTTTTTGCTTTTACATCCTCTAAAATTCAGCCCCATTTATTTACATCCTTTTTATTGTTTTTGTTTTGTCTTTTTTTTTTTTTTTTTTTTTAATATTATAGACATTACTGGATTTTTTTTTATTTTTGGTACTGCTGATTGAGCTAAAATGCAAATAATGCGACAATTAAACAAGAAAGAACAATAGAGAGTGCAACCTATAATTTCAACACCCTTTTGCTTTGTTATTGGTTTAACCTGTTTGCTAATTCGAGTTCATCTTAATGCAGATTGCTGTGGAGCAGGCTGGCAGTGCTACTGTTTTATATTCAGACTCAGCACTTAGGCTGCATGGGGAAGGGGGAGAGGAAGTCTATGTGGCTCTTTCCTGTCTCATTCCTGAGTCTCACGGGCTCATGTTTCACCTGCTGCATCTGAAGTCTGCCACATGTGTGTATATGAGAGTATTTATCTTTGTGTTTTTTTGAGCAATGAATTCCTTCCGTTTAACAAAATAGCTTTTGACTGAACATGACCAGATGGAGCAGAGGTGGTGTTATTGAAAGGGCCGGACGTTTCAAATGAAGTGGAAGTGCTTGAATTAACAAGTTCATCATACTGACAGTTGATGTGCAAAATAGATCCGTGGTTTGTATTGTTTTTATGTCACCATGTTAGACAGTGATAATTCCACACACTGATCATCACTGCCCCCTACTGGTTTTGAAATTGACTCGAATATTACTATTGAGATGATTTATCAAAATGAACACTTCCTTACGGTGCACCTCTCCAGTTCAATTACAGGGAAAGCAATTTAATGTCCTCCCTCAGTGAGAACATCTTACATGAACTTTTCACCAATACATGGAATGAATGTTACATAAAGTACGCCTACTTATAATTCAATTATATTTTCAACAATCTTTTGAAGTTCAAATATATCTGATCAAAGCCATCTCAACATCTGTATGAGTCTAAATCTGGATTTGTAGCAACCCGACAAAGCATAACGGTTTAATCATGGTCTTATAGGCCACAAACTGTAAGAATATCTGTACAGGGATTTGTATGAGAGGCTGTGCTGAATAAATTACATTTAGGCATGATGGTAATATTCAGAGCGATCTGTAATCCACGACACAAGCCACCGAAGCTGTTAGAGAACAAGAGGGAAATGCCCAGTGAAAAGAACAAATACTCACATTAAGCCACCAGGCCACAGAGGAGACTTGATACTAAAAAAATGTGAATCCAAATGTGCCTCATGCTGCTATTTATTATTATTATTATTATTTTTAATCTAGCATACAAGTTTTGTAGTCCACTGTAGATATTTTGAATATAGGATTTAATAATAGATCTACACCAAGACAACAACAGTTTGCCCTGGTGAAAAAACCAGCATATGCTGGTAGGTATGTTTTGGTGCTGATTTAAGATGGTCCTTAGCAGGTTTATGCTGGTCATGTTGCTGGTCCAGGACCAGCATAAACCAGCAAAGGACCAGCATAAACCAGCTAAGGACCAGCATAAACCAGCAAAGGACCATCTTAAACCAGCACCAAAACATACCTAACCAGCATCCCAGCATCAAAACATACCTACCAGCATATGCTGGTTTTTTCACCAGGGTGGCTTAGTGTCACTTAATACAAAGAAAGCAGCATTTGCAAATGTGAAGTACATTTTGAAAGCGGTCATTCTGGCATCATTTACTCACCTTCAAGCTATTAGGCCCAGATAGCACTTCATGTCTGTTAAAGATCACTTGATCTGAAAAGCATCTGCTGTGTACAAACATCTGACAGTTTTACATGCATACAAAATCACAAACATCTTAAGACATCTGATAAACATCTATTTGACATCTGATAGGAAACGTCCAACAGACGTATTGCAGATGAGCAAACGTGTTGCAGATGTAAATGCAGACGTCTCTGTGACTTATGTGTGCTATCAGGGTGGCTTCAGAAAAATTGAAATGTAGGACACAAATCATATGGACGATGTTTATGGTGTTCATTTTTGAAGCTTGACATGTCCCCAATTACCACCCAGGCTTGGAAAAACCTGTAATATATGATAATGATAATACATCGCTACTTTTCACGTAGCACGTTTCACGACATCGTCAAACTGAAGTGGCCAGTGGGTGGCGCTAAAAACTTGTTCTATGTTATTCTAAACAGATTTACATTAATCTGGTAACCTTTTGCTGCATCGGTTGTTGTATGTATGCACCAGTTCGGAAAATAAAACAATAGAAACCATTGCAGAATTTGTGATGGTTTTAGTGATTATAATGGTTATAGTTGGCCTACTGGTTTCAGTGGAAACTGTAATGGTTCCTGTTGGTCTCTACTGGTAATTTGTCGCTTTCTTTTCGTGGCTTGTTAACCACAGTATGTCCCAAAACAAACTAGAGTAAACCATTTTTAATGGTTTTAATGGTTATTAGTTGATGGTTTGTAATGTTTGTAATGGTATTTGTAGTGGAAACCATTAGAATTTTTTGTTGTTGTTGTTTTTCCTATCAGGGCAATGAATGGTGTTAAAAAAAAAATGCTCTATTGTGTTTAAAAATACCCTACCACCAACTGATAGTGTTAACAAAAGCAAACAAATAAAAAGAAGAAAACACACTCTTTTAGCTCTTTTTGTTAATAAAGGCCTTATGAAGCAAATCAGTGCAATTGCGTGAGGAAAATATCCATATTTAAAGCTTTATAAACCATAATCTCTAGCTTCTGTAACTGTCGTACACGCGTTCACAAGAGAGTGGCGTTCCAGCGGATGATGCAGGTCGTAGGACGTAGGCGTAGCATAAGCTCCGGTTAGAATATGTCTCGCGAGAACCAAGTTTTGTTTACAGCAAAGGAAAACCAGTCTCCTCTTGGCTTATATCGAAATTCTCCAACATTTTTCTTTACAAATACTTGTTTTGTACTTCTAATTTGTGTTTGTTTTGCTCTCTCCTCTGCACTTCTGCGTTTGTCACTTCTCACTGGAGCTTACGCTATGCCTACATTAGTCTTAGCCTCAGACATTAACCCACAGACGGTTGGCTGAAAGTCTGATGCATATCGCACACAAAATTGGAAACATTTTAGGAGTTTCAAAGTTGTCATCAGATTGGTTGAATTATACAGGATTTCCGGGAGATGTGTGTCTGCGTTCTTTAACGTTATACCTGGAAACAAAGATGCGTGACACCAAACCCCCTTAAAGGAAGAAGAAACCTGTATTTACAGCTGTGACAATGAATTTATCAGGGTCAACCTACTGCTGAATTTTCAAAAGTATGTGAAATATTTAAAGTTTGCACCATAGTATCTTTGACATATGTTTTACACATCGGTCTTTTATTGTGGGGCATTTTACCACGACCCAGATATGATACGGCACAAAACGAAATGTGATTGATTACTTTACCTGTCAGTCATATGGCCTCTTGAGTTCTGGGTTCCCAGAACTTCTGCTGACAATCTGAGGTCTGGCTATGCGAGATTACGCCTGCGTCATCTGCTGTAACGCCTTGTGAACGTATGTACGACAGTTAGAGGAAGCTAGACATTATGGTTTATAAAGTTTTAGCATTGGTTCATTTCAGAAGGCATTTATTAACCCCCTGGATCCACGTGGAGCACTTTTTATGATGCATGGATGCACCTTATGCTTCGCTTCAAAATCTCAACCACCGTTCACTGCCATTATAAAGCTTGAAAGAGCCATGCCATTTTTATATATAGCTCCGATTGTGTTGGTCTAAAAGAATGAAGACATATACACCTAGGATGGCTTGAGGGTGAGTAAATCATAGGATTATTTTCATTTTTGTTGCCGCGGGTTAAAACGACCGCGAAAAACTGATATTTAACCCTCGGAATGAAAATTTTACAGAGAAACCCCTTCCATAACGTGATTGGGATAGTTTTGGGCTACTTTTGAGTAGCAGTTGGGTTTGTTGTGAAAAACTGGCAACCCTGATCTTGACTAGTGTTTCAGAGGACTCTGCAACACAAGTGCAGCGGCATACCAGGTGAGCTTCTGAGCAAGTTTACTGTCAGAGAAGCCATAGGCCTACATATGAAACTGATTATGTTATGCAAACGTCAAAACGTATTACTTGATAAATCAAGCACTATGGTAAAAGTCTCTTTAAGTCATAACATGCTGGATAAGGCTTCACATGAAAATAAGTCTTTAATAATTGATAATCCTGCCTTTAATCAGTCATAGGAGAAAAATAAAAGTTGTTGGTTTTCTGCTGAAACTAGTGTTCATTCCATGCAGTGAATGGTATGTATAGATATGTTTTTGGAGTTAATATAGATACAGATGCACATTTTTCCAATGACATTATGTTGCAAAAAAGTGAAAGCAAGTCATACAGGTTTGGAACGACATGAGGGTAAATGATGACAGAATTTTCATCTCTAGGTGAACTATCTCTTTAAATGTGTTTAGGCTTTGAACTCTGAAAGTCAAGTTTTCACACGGATATATGCAGTCATGGTTCCTCTGTTTGAGATTATGCTACAGGTTAAGTCATTAATGAGTTTCCAGCTGAGGGCAAAGATGTCTTGCATATGTCCTTTAACCGTGCAAACAAGCTACAAGAGTGCAGGAATGATTAACCTATGCAGCCACAACAGGCAGGTGTCCCTTCGGTGGTTTGTTAAATGGTGAATTACACTTCCTCGGCCAGCACTCTGCCTCTAATCACATCTGCAATTACAGAGCAGAAATATTGCCCCTAATTGATACGGCCCGCCGATTTGTTTCGATTTCTCGTCGCCTCAAGTCGTTTTCTCCCTTTCCCCGCTGGCTGCTAATGAATGGACTCGTTAGGAGGGGGCGTGTCTAAGTGAAAGTGACTCTAAGCACAGCTCTGCCAGATGTATGATGGCAGGGAAAAGGGACAGTGTTAAAACAGCAGGAGGTGTAATGGCACCTCAGAGCTGGAGAGACGTGGAGAGGGAGTGGGCACCTGTCCATTAGGCCCCCCTGAGGGTGGAAGTGTTAAGTGGCTGGGTTGCGGTCAAACTCTAGAGGGACAGTTGTCATAGAGACGCAGCTGTCAGCCAGCGACCGACTTTGGGAACTGTGGCAGCGCTGATGAAGATCGCAGATTAGATGGCGCAAAACACTGACTAATACCTGCACCTCTCCTCATTTTCACCCACACCTGAGAGAGACGTTTGTCTTCTGACGAGGGCTGTGAAGAGAGCTGATAAATGAGCACCAGATGAGGGACAGATGTAAGTGTAGGAGTTTGGATCCTCTTACTGATGGATTAATCTTAGATATCTAGCCTCGTCTCAATTTGTGAACCTATTTCTCTACGGCGTAGTGCAACCCAGATATCTTCATATAATCGTAGAAATGCAAAAGCATGGGCAGGTGCAATGGAGTCTGAAATGTCTTGGACTACTGTTATTTACTATTTTCTAATTTAATACTATTAATACTTTTATACCCCACCATATTTCCTACAGATAGGTAGATAGATCCTATCATTGAACCTATCCTAACCTGTCATTGAAGTAAAACAACAATTGTTGGCACCCAATTACTGCATCTTTACTGTTACTGTTATCTTTTTCCTGAGATAACAGCTCTGAGTTTTCTATTCTAATGCGTGATGAGTTTGGAGAACACCTGACATGAGATCAGAGACCATTTCTTTATGCAGAATTTCTCCAGATCCTTCAGGTTCACAACTCCATGTTGGTGCTTCTTCTCTTCAATTCTCCACACTCATAGCAGGTTCAGGTCAGGGAACTATACAGCCATGGCAAAAGCTTCATTTTGTGCTCAGTGACACTTTTTTTGTGTTGATTTTGATGTTTGTTTTGGATCATTATCCTGATGGAAGATCCAACCACAAGATTTGATTTCTTATCTGTTGGTATTTGATAGAATCCATGATCCCATGTATCTGAACAAGTAACCAGGACCTCCGGCAGAAAAACAGACCCACAACATTAAAGATCCAGCAGTATACTATACTTAACCCTCTAGTGTCTGAGGGGGTTTTGGGGCCCTGGAGAAGTTTTAACATGCCCTGACACTGTTTTTTTCAGTATCTTAACCGTGGGCATGGGGTGCTTTTTATCCCTGTTTGCACCAGGTTTGCTGCCAAAAAGGTCTTTTTTTGTTTCATCTGACCATAGAACTTCCTTTCCTTTTTTCGGATTTCTAACTTCAAGACTCAACTAATCTCTGCAATTCCCCAGAGGTGATCCTTGGAGAGTCTTTGGCCACTCAAACTCTCCACCTCACAATGCATTAGGATGATTTTGTAACATCTTTAGTTGATTGAAACTTCTTAATTATTTGATGGTGGAAATTGGGATTTTTAATGCTTTAGCTCTTTTCTTACAGCCACTTTGTATTTTGTGAAGCTCAACAATCTTGTTCTGCACCTCAGAACTATATTCTTTGGTTTTACTCCTTGTGATGAATGATGAAGGGAATTTGGCCTTTGTGTTTCTCATATTTACAATCCTTTGAAACAGGAAGTCATGGCTGGACAATTTCATCCACTCTTAAAAATAAAGGTTCTTTATTGACATCGATGGTTCAGTGAAGAACCTTAAACATCCATGGAACCTTTCAAATCCAGAAAGGATTCTTTATAGTGGAAAAAGATGTTCAAAATGTTCTGTTTTAAGAACTGTTTAATAAAAAGTTCTTTGGGGAACCAAAAATAGTTCTTCTATGGCATCACTGCAAAAACACCCTTTAGTTTCAAGAGTGTGCTCCTAGTCACCTTGGTGTGCTAAAAATTTAAACATGAATGGGAATATACTTATATTTTACTCATAAGAATTTCTAGGGGTGCCAATAATTGTGGCCAATATGCATTGGAGAAAAACATTTATTTCATAATGTGAGTTTCCCTCCACTTTCAATTGTTTTACTTCAATGGAAGGTTAAAATTTTGTGATTTTTTTAATAAAAGATCAAAATGATAAACAATGCAGATTTATTTTCACAGCCACCTTTGCTCATGTTTACCAAAGATGCCAATATTAGTGGAGAGCACTGTATTTCTTTATGACAATAAATAAATAAATGAATGTTTAAATACACTTCTCAAATACCTATCATGTTTATTTGTGTCTTTGTAATGAACTGTTGAACTGAACTGCCGTATTCCTCAGTTGTAAGTGGCTTTGGATCTCCTAAATGAATATGTCTAAATATAAACAAAGATTTCAATTCCCAAATTTACAATGAAGTTTCAAACCCCACTGTATTTTTTTCAATCAACACATAAATCAATAATTAACGCACAGTCCTCACACTGTGATTTGGCATCTTCATTTACAGAAAGTGCAGAATTATTCCTTTATCCTTGTTCTAAGGCTGTTTTGTGTATACTAAAAATGAAAAACTGCTTCATAAGAACAAAGTCTTGCGAAAGACTAGAAAATGATATACAGAACTTTGAATAAGAGCCCAGCATAATTAATTGTATCCCTATTCAGTGGCTGCCATTAAAAAATGAAATCTCATTTGGTTATTTATCAAGCTATCCTTCAGTGTCTGCATCTCTTCACCTGTATCCATTTATACTGAGGAAAATTCTTGTGTTCCTCAAATGTGCTTTTTTGAGTGTGGGTTGGGGGATTAGAGCAGCTCTGTTGAGATGGCATTAGAGCAAACATCTGAGAGGTAATTGACAGGGAGATGAGCTCTCGTAGCGCCAGTGTCACTCTGCGTGATCAGCATACCTGTACGACAGTGCCGGATATAGCGTGTGCGCTCTGTAACGCTTGATGGGCATATCAGACTGCTGGGTTTGATGCCAATTTAGACAAGTGTGCCTTTGTAGTCACCTCACACACAGGCAAAGGTGTATATTAGAAGTGCTATTTACACTCCACACTATAAAAAATGTATTATTCAGGTAATTGATAGACTTGATAATAACGTATAATTCATTAATTTAAACTGTTATGTTTATGTTAAAAAGATATCTCAAACTAACCCAAAATTAAAATGAATTATTTTCTCATTTCATTAAATCGTCTGCTGTGGAACACAAAAGAAGATGTTTATCAGAATGTCTGAGCTGCTCTTTTCCTCAATGAAAGTGGAAGGAGACCACAGACTGCTAAGCTCTACAAACCACAAAAAGAAACAAGTGTCATGAAAGTAGTCAGTATGACTCATGCAGTATATTGCAAGTCAAACAATAGCTTGGTGTGAGGAACAAATAAAACTTTTAGCTGTTATTCGCTGAAAACAGCTTGGACATTCTAGTATAAATAAATCCTTATGTGCCCCACAGAAGAAAGTGAGTAATTCATGAGAGAAATTTCATATCACACAATTTAAAATACTTTTTCTCAAACGCTCGTCTTGCCTTGCAGTAGTTGAACTCTGTGTATTCTGGCTCAAGACAGTTAGGGTATGTCGAAAAACTCAGACCGTATTTTCTCCCTCAACTTCAAAAATCATTTCAAAATCATCCTACATCATTGCAGAAGTTCCGGCCCAGTCTTTGCAACGTGAACATGCAAAAAAGATCAAACACCCTTAACAAAAAAGGTAAAACAGCGATATAGAACGATTTTGAAGTTGAGGGAGAACATGAGATGGGAGTTTTTCAACATACCCTAACTGACATGGACAGGAACAAAAACAGTCCAGGGACAGTAAGACAAGACGAGCGTTTGACATTAAAAAGTACATAAATTGTATTATTTTTATTAAAATACGCTAGATAAGACCCTTCTTCCTCGGCTGGGATCGTTTACAACGGCATTTGGGATCGTTTATAGCCGCATTTAAACTGCCTTTTGGAAGTTCAAAATCGGGGCACCATGTCAGTCCATTATATGAAGAAAAATGGTGAAATGTTTTCCTCAAAAACATAATTTCTTTAAGACTGAAGAAAGAAAGACATGAACATCGTGGATGACAAGGGGGTGAGTAAATTATTTGTAAATTGTTGTTCTGGAAGTGGACTTCTCCTTTAAACTATGCTATTCTATGACATTATCCATGTAATTTTCACTATTTACTTTGATGGATTTTAAAAAGAAACCACAAGAAACAGGTGAATAAAGACCCGCAATCGACGTTTAATGCTGAGAAATTATTATTTCAAGAAATGTAAAGCTTTTTGGCCCGTTTATGTGTCTCATGCTCTATGAGAGCTGTGTTTGGAGGGAGGGAAGTGTTTTTTTGAATGTCTGAATGTGTTTCATCTATTTGCGCACATGGTTTATTATATATTGTATAGCTGTGTTTTGCGATCAGGGCCGTCCCACGCATGGTTGCGATGTGTTCATTGTGAACCTCAAAAATTATTATTTTTTTTATTCTTTAAAACGCCATTATTTCATTTAAAAAAGTTAATAATTTTATTTTATTGACAAAACATTTTAGTTTGTCGTGTATATATTTTTTTTATTTGATCAGATAACATTTAAGTCATATGGTCATGTTACAACGTGCCCCTTACATGTTATAATTTACCTTTTCACTTCCTTTCTTTTGAGGTTAATAACGAAAAACGTATACACTGTAATTATGAAACAAAGCGACATAATTATTTGTACTAGACAAGTGTGAAATTAACGTGGATAAAAAAACATACTCTGAATTCCACGTGGATTTAGACAAACAATTAATTAAATTAAAAATGATTAGGTACATATATACTTGAGTTTAATGATTCATTAATTCAGTAATGATTATTATTCAAGTTTTTCTTATAAACTTTGACTTACATACTGCATTTTTCACCATAGAATAGAGAAGCTGCTGTTGAACTGAACAGCAATCAGCTGGACAATGTTGCCATCTTCTGTTCTGACGTAGAACTACATGCATTATGATTCTGAGAGCATATTCCATGTCATGTGTTTCCATTATTTTAAATTAATGATGTCAAAAAACAAACGAACAAAACACTAAACAATATTGATTGTACATAACACATTGTCATCTTTTATTAGAATCAATTAGTGGAAGCTGTTCATGTATTATTTACTAATGAACTGCTATTTCATTTCAAGGCTTTGTTGCTGAGCATTTTACTCAAGTTGTAGCCTACAGACATTGGTATTTTCAGATTCACAAAGCAACAGCTTAACACAGCGTGACTAAACTGTTTTGATTTAGAGCAAACACAGGCAATAATGTATGAAGGTCATGTTTATACATATAATTTCTCAGTTTATATCTGAGTTCCTATGAGCACTCATTTAGCTACAGGTATTTGAAGTCTTTTTTTTTTTTTGAGAGAGAGAGAGAGAAAGAGAGAGAGTGCATCTGAGTCATCCTCATGTGGGCTTGTTGTGATTTTGTGTTGTGATGTCTCAGTGAGCATCAAAGAGGAAAAGTGAGGGTCTGTAGAGCACGGAGTGTTCCATTATTGACAGGCCAAAGATGGAGAGGTTGCCCTGGTGACAGTCACAACACAATCATCTTGAGATCTCAAAGGCCAATAGCAATGTCACTTGCACTTCTGCATCATCCAAGATTGCATGATGAAACATTTGGATTTGCGTTTTTATGTCATCGGCATCTACATTTCACCACCCTTGCATAAAAATCATCACAATCTGTTTGCATGATGTGTACAGGTTTGACTACACTTGTGAAGAACAAATACTTTAAACTTGCCTTGTAAATATTGTGACGTACAAGTAAAAATAGTGAAATTTAGAATAAGTAAAGACAACAGTGACTTTACTGTGAGAGTATTTGTGGTCATTTGACGTTCTCATAAATCAGCAAGGTCACTAATATAGATAAAACATAATTCTTAAATGGAGTCTATGTATGTATGTCTACACATACACAAACACTACCATTAAAAAGTTTGGCATCTGTAAGATTATATGTTTTTTGCAAAAAAGACTTATGACAAAAAATACAGTGAAACAATAACACTGAAATATATTAAGAGTTGTAAATAACTGTTTTTAATTTGAAGATCATTGGCAAAGCTGAATTTTCAGGTTTTAATTCCATCTTCAGTATCACATCATACTTCAGAAATTATTCTAACATACTGATTTGCTGATCAAGAACCATTTTTTTATTATTATAAATATTCAACAATATTTTGTGCAAACCATAAGCATTTTTCCAGGAATTTTAAATATATTTTTTTAAATAACTTGTACATAAATTAAACACATACTTTTGAGTTTGTGAATGTTTTTAAATTAAATAGAAATATATGAATTTCTACTATTTTATATATAAATTATTAGCTACTACTTATACAGTGCACAGCATAAATGAGTACGCCCCCTTTAAAACCTAACAAATTCAGCAATTATCCTTTACTTAGAAGACATGTTAGGGTTCTTTGGAGATATAATGTTCCAACAAGCCTGCTTACCAAAGAAGAATGTCAAAATTATTCAGCAAAATAAGATTTTTTTTTTATCAAAACGATAAAATGTTGTGTTGCAAAAATGAGTACACCCTCCTGAAAGTTACTAAATAAAACTAAAAAAAAAAAAAAAAAAAAAAAAAAAAAAAAAGTGTAGGTTTAATGCTATTTTTGATCAACAGGTAAGAATATTGAACCAACACTTTTAAAGACAAGTAATTTCCTGACAGTTAAAAGTGTTTTATAGCCTACTGAATCATACTCAACAATGAAACCACTTGGGAAAGTACTGCCAGGTGACTTATTTCTTAGCATAAAAGAGGACAGTGGTACAAGAGGAATACCAAATTATTGTTTTAAGTGTGAAAATATAGCAGAAGTAGCACAGACATTCAAAAACAATGGACTTGTGACAAGGCTCCTGAAATAATCAGGTCTTCGTTTTCATTTAGTGATGAGTGAATTTTTGCTAGAAAATAAGCTGGGGAAATACTATGCAAGTGTCTCAGAGCCAGCAAAAGCTATGAAAAGAGTGACACTTTATCTCACAG
>JAHKKF010537795.1:0-11799 GCA_019740295.1 Labeo calbasu
CATCAAACATTAAAGTTAAGATTAAGAAAGAGTACTGTATATTTACAGTTTTATTTGTGCAAAGCATATAAGATGAAATTTCAAAGAAAGATTTCAGATTTTCCAATTGCATTTTTTGTACTGTTTTTCAATCCATGTCAGTTTATTGACTTATTTCCTTTT
The DNA here is from genome assembly GCA_019740295.1 of Labeo calbasu. Classification (NCBI taxonomy): domain Eukaryota; kingdom Metazoa; phylum Chordata; class Actinopteri; order Cypriniformes; family Cyprinidae; genus Labeo; species Labeo calbasu. Next base: position 163 of record JAHKKF010537795.1, read on the forward strand.
TAAAATGTGTGATATTCCTTTTTTTCCAATGACCAGTCAAATTTATGGAACTTACGTGTTAAGGTTTGAAATTCTCATCCTAAAGTTTTGCATGTTAAAAAATACGACCTGTGTGTCAATCACGCTGAAACTTTCATCCGTCCTAAAAAAAAAAAATTGATTAGGTTAAAGTTTCTGCATTTTCTGCATCCGAATCAAGCATTTTAAGAGGTGTTTTGAGAATTCTGAGCTACTGTGACATTGTTAAAATTTTGACGAATACGAAAAACACATACAAAAATGTCAGACTCAGTGTTCAAGGACCTTTAGTTGCATCAGACCTGTATAAACCAGGTATGTAAACCTGGGGCGGTTAGGTAGGGATGTGCCCGAATAGTGAATCCATATTTGGAAAGGCACGGATAATTAATATGGAGCCACTAAAACAGTGATCTCAAACTCAATTCCTGGAGAGCCATAGCTCTGCAGAGTTTAGCTCTAACAGAACACCTGCTTAATAGTTTCTAGTAATCCTAAAAACCTTGATTAGTTGGATCAGGTGTGTTTAATTAAGGTTGAAGCAAAACTGTGCAGAGCTGTGGCCCTACAGGAATTAAGTTTGAGACCACTGCACTACAGGAACATGGTTAGCTGCTTGCTAGTGGTAGCCTGTTATGTTACAGTACATAAAATTTCACTTACCACATAAACAGAGTAAGAAGAGAAGACTGGTAGTATGATGGTGAATGATGTGAGTCAGTACCGCCGCTCCGTAGTATACGAGTACGTGTGATCACGAATAAAAAACGAGTGAGCATTCAAAAGTGAACACTGAAATATGTTTTTACCTCCTATTTCATATTTATTCCATTAAGGAGTTCCATAGTACATGTCCTTTCCTTTCCTAACACAGTATTTGGGCACATCCCTACTGTTCAGAAATTGATCAGTATCATAAAAACTGTACTGTATTGTGTATTGTAGTTTACAGATCAGATAAAATATTAAGGCCATTATGCAGAAAATCAGCACCGTTTGAAGCACATATCCACGGCTGGTTATTTCACTGCTCCCGGGGCTTCACTTAACAGTACAGGAATTCACTTATCATATGTTCAATAGCACAAGGCCAAGTCTGATAATCGGTGTGAATGATTGAACCGAGGTGCTATCTATGAACTAGCACCACTGTGCCCTTGAGCAACACAATAAGCCTTAGTTTGCTCAGGAGAGACTATCTCTGTAATGAGTAAACTGTCGGTCGCTCAATATAAAGCATCAGCAAATTTGAAATCAATCATCCATATTGTTCTGGAAAGAATGCCCTTGGTTTATTTATCTGTGATAAAGTTCCACATTACTTGTTAGCAAGTATCTGGAGGCACTGCTATAGTGTTGGTTCCTACAGCTTGATTTTATTAATCTAAATGTGCCAAGTTGTGTATTGCGCACTGAGAAGTGGAGGAGCTCCACTGACCTTCACATGAACCAGGAGACAGCATCCATGGCAACCGGGGTCATTCTTTTTCTTGCTCTGCTGGTGGTCATGGCTACCATGGTCTTTGTTACTTCACTGCTCATGAAAGACATCAAAGGGAAGGAGCTGTGGACACTTTGGCTCGACGACTGACCACTTGACCGGCAAATGCCTGCCTTTGGGGAGTCATGATAGGAAATGAAGTATAGATTACTGCAGTGCGGTGTCACTGGATTCTGGGGGGCACTTCTGTATTAGTTAAGCCTCTGATGGTATTAGTGCATGGCAGGAGAGCGAACAGACAGAGGGGGGCACACATAAGCAAACACAAGTGCGGTGGTCCTTCACATTCAATTAAACTTTGTGCTGAGTAAGCCTGCGTTGCTCTTTGCTTACCCTTGTCCTTACTTTAGATCGAAAACCTACGGAAGAGGAACTAACTGCATATAGAGGTCTTTAAATTAGAAAAGACAAGTTCTAAAATATGTCCTTTTGTAACGCATTCTTCTTGATGCATTACTATGGTTTGAGCTGTGCTACATTAGCTGATGTTGAAAGAACATTTTGTTTAAACACAATTTGAAGGACATCATAAAAAGCATGATATAGGTCCTTTTATGAACCTTTTCATAGTTCCTAGAACTATTGGTGGAAGTATCTGCTTTTGGCGTGTTCACACCACAGGAACTAGGAACGTATTTAGTTCTAGGGAAAGTAAATTAGCTCCTACATCAGAGTAAGTGTACGCTTGCCAAACGCATACGAAGCACCATAAACATGAGGGTCTTTCGCACTGTGTAGATCTAGAAACGCAGTTCTAGGAACTAGCCAGCAGGGTGGTTCCTAGAGAACCTCTTTCACCTTCGGGCTGCTTTCCTTGTTGCATTCGGCTGGCAGCAGGAACTCTGAAGCGGCCGACAAATACGACGTATTTATGCACGACATTTACAAATGTAAACAACTGGTGAATGAAGGACGTTGTGATCGGAGCTGTTTTTGAAAAATCCAGCATATGCTGGTTAGGAAGGTTTTGAAGCATGGCTGCTTGTTTGAGCTGGTTTAAGCTGGTCCTTAGCTGGTTTAAGCTGGTCCTGAGCAGGAGCTAGTTGCATAGGACCAGCACATAACCAGTTTAAACCAGCTCATGACCAGCTAAGCAACAGCCTAAACCAGCAGCCATGCTTCAAAAAATACCTAACCAGCATATGCAGTTTTTTTTCAACAGGGGCGTGTCATGGATTTCGTGATAACGGAGATGGAATGTAAATGCACAATTTACACGATCAAAAGAGCATGAAACTCTGACTATGACAACTTGCAGTGTTACATATCATCAAGGCAGAGAAAAGAACGCAAAACTGCAGACAATCGATAAATGCCTTTATCGCTGTTTTCCATGTTTGTGGAGTAAATATTTTCACATGGCTTTTAAAAAATGCCGGATAGCTGATGTTTCATATGTGTTTTGCCAATCAGCGTTTATTTATGTCACGGGTAGTTACTATAGAGCTGTTTTAGACCCTACTTTGAAGTAGGAGCTATTTTAGTCCCCCCAAACGCTATGGTTACGCCTGTCGTTTACACTACACCAGCGTTTGACTTTGAAAACGCTGCAGACTCCGTATTAAACTCCGGGGTTGCGTTTCAGTGTAAACGGACCAAAACTGAGACTTTTGAGAATGATGGCATGGCTGCCCACATTTGCTCTGCATATCCTTGACAAACACATAAACGATAACATAATGCTCATTTTTGTACCCATAGATATATATAGTTATATTCCCATTTGACCGCTCTAAGCACGTTGACGCATCCGCCATTTAAATAATAAGGCATCTACCTGTACATATCTATGGTTGTACCGGCATGAATGATCATGTGACGTACGTTTTCGGTTGTGTAGTATGGATGGAGATTTTTTTCGGAAATGCAGTAAAAACATCAGTGTAGAAGAGGACGATTTTCATTTTAAAAAGTTTAAAAATTAAAAAATGCACTAGTGTAAAAACACCTGCAGTGTGAAAACACCAATAAGCAAGTACTTCCACCAATAGTTCTTGAAACTAGGAAAAGGTTCCTCTGGTGCGAAAGCCCCTATGGAAAACAATGATAATGGCATTTAGCTACCTGTTGTCTGCAGCGTTGTGTTCTTTTCTCAGCCTTGATGATATGAAACACTGCAAGTTGCCATAGGAGATTTAGTCAGATTTCCATGCTCTTTTAGTCATGTAAATAGTGCATTTACATTCCATGTCCATTATCACAAAACCCACAACAAAAACAGCTCAGATCATGGCGTCCTTATTCAGCGGTTGTTGATGTTTGTAAATGCTGCAAATAAGGATGTTGTTGATGGCCTCTTTCTGTTGCCGGTGCGAATGCAACCAGAAAAATGGCCAGGAAAAAGGAAGAAACAGGTTCTCTAAGAACCACCATGCTAGACAGAGTTCTTAGCACTACAAGTGCAAAAGATTCATTCAAAAGATCAGGCTCAGAAGAACACTTTGCTCTTGAATAAAACTGTAATGAACAATGTTGTAGTACTTGAGACTGGACTCGGCCTTGAGTTCATCTTGAGTCTCAGACCAAGACCACATTTTCAGGGTTAGCGCACAAGTTGAACTGACTACTTTATACTGCTTTTGCGTCATTTCGTTTTTGAAGTCTGAAAACCTCATTCATTATTACTGCACATAAATCTTTGTGCTCCATAGAAGAAAGAAAGTCATAATGGCTTGGAACGACATAAGGGTAAATAAATGATGGCAGAATTTCATTTTTGGGTGAACTAACTCTTCAATAGGAGGTTAAAAGGAAAGCTCTGGTCCACTTGCTGTCATTTGAGTCTGAGTGTGTGAGGTTTGCCCATTGAAGCATTGATGTGCGTGTGAGGAGACTGCAGAAGAAGGAGGCAGAATGTCTCAGTATGCAGAGCTGTAGGCATAAACAGAGGGTTGATGTGGCCCAGCCTCACCACAATAATGGGTACTCTGCAGTTCCCCTCTGCTCCACCCAGCAGAACAAACATTCACCGCATTAGAGCGCTCCCAAAATGAACATCTCAGGCTTCAGAAAATGCTCCCAGAGTGGGTTAACGTCACTCCCCGACTGTCCCCCTTCTTGTGTCGGGAAGGCTTTTCTGCTTTTATCCACACACAAATTGCAAGTGGAGCCCAAATTTGGCTGAGGGCAGGAAAAACAAATGAGTCCGCCAATCTGATGTTATTCGATTGCACTGAAGGAAGTGAGCCAACCTTAGCTAATTAATTGCACAAGTAAGACTCCTGAGACCTTGAAACGTATGGACTGTTTGGCTCCTCTCTACAATGCTGGCTTAAAGCCATTCTGTTTCAGAAAACAATATCAACGGCAGAAACACAAGGACAAGGGGGAAAAAAAATTGGGCTCATGTGATTCCCTGCCAGTGTATTTATGGACTCAACTGTTCCAGAAATTTGTCTTCTAGCATTATGGTCGCTAACAGGTCTTTATACTATATGTAAACCCCTTCCAGTGAGGCCACATATAGAAGTATCCTGAGCTCAATGCATACAATGTATCATTTATATTCAGGGTCGACTTGTTCCCACTTCCCAGCCCTGAAGTACTGCACTGGTGTCAGCTGCTCTTTCATTCTCATCATGCATTCTATAGAATACTGTTTATGAATAGATGTTACTGTGACACACAGTTTAATGGCTGTTTATGCTCCATACATTAGTCCTGGGGTGTTTAATCTCTAAAGTTCCTTCCCAACAAAGGTCCCAACATAAACGGTTTCACATATTGGTTCTTCTAGCCTTTCATTAGTACTGAGGGCAGAGGCCTCACAATCAAAAAACTGGCCACTTATTTTAATACTATTTTGGATATAAGGGTATGACAAGCCGATTTGTTTTTGACAAAATACATTTGCCAGTTTTGCTTGTTATAATGGATTGCAAGTAAATATCCACCTCATCCAGCATTCTTTTTGTTTTTGTTTGAAAGGGTTATTCATTTGTGAATCTGGCATTGCTAGCTCTGATTCTAAGTGACTGAAATCTTATCAGGGAAAATTATTCTCAGGTTGGTATACAGTAAATTTCATTAACAGACAAGGATTTATCAGTAATATTTTACAGGGGCACAGCAGTAATCTATTGGGGCTCATTCCCCAGCAAAAAGTCTAGCAACGCCCCTGGTTTCACAAGCCTGAATGATGAATTGCCATGAAATGAAATGAGCGATGTGGAAAACTTGGTTTCAGAACAACTTTCAAGTTGGCAGTGATAATACGAAAAAATAAATCCTAGTCAAAACAGTAAACTAGCATTTGTCAAGTTGCAAGTATTCACACTGTGGCTTTGTGGACTGTTGCGTCACAACAAGAAGGTCCCTAGTTTAAGTCCCAGTGGAGCTTTTCTGTGTGGAGTTTACATGTTCTCCACATGTTGGCATGGGTTTATTTCACTCGCCCCCCGAATTCAAAGACAAGTGGACACAATAGGTGTGTTCAAATTCATGCAGTGCTGCGCAGACCGATCCACCACTGACTTAAAGCAGTGTCTGACTTGAGATTAACTAGTTGTTTAGTCGACTTTAATGCTCTGCCATGACGCTTTAAGCTTGAGGTCAACTAGTCGCTGTCCTGTAAAGGCACAACAGGATAAGAAATTTTTCCACATTTACGCTCTGTTTCCAAACAGCTAAAATGACAAATAAATGCATACTCCGGAAGTGCTCCACAAGACATGTGTAATTATACCATTTGGATGCTTGAAATTTAATGGGAGAATGCCCGTTTTAAACAGCTTATTGTACACATAAATTAATTGCGTTGTAATCTACAGCGTTGCTGTATTGTATTGTGCACACATAGGCTACAGACAGTAGCTCGTACATCACGGAGCGAGGTGAGGTTTACCTATCGCTGTCCTGTTACATGCGCACACAGAATCATTCAGTAGTGCGGAAATGTATTGTCAACACTGTTTTGTGATTTCTTACTAATATAACTTAGAAACTGAAAAGTTCTAGCATATATTTCTTAGTAACTAAAACTCACAGCTTCACTATTTGAAAAGAGCCGCTGCCAGGTAGAGTTAATTTAAACATGCAATCGCTCTCTCATTAAAGCGTTCATTTAAATGTAATCTTTACTGTACTACTTTATCTGTACCTGATTTAGAACAAGAAGAAATCTGTGAGAAATGCAAAGGCCCAAAGACAAAAGAACTGGTAAAAATGAGCAGCATTAGCCTTGTGGGGAGCACTGTGTCATATGCTGTTAGCGGTGCACAAAGTGTTTGAGTCTCAGCTCAAGATTCAGGCTTATTTGTTCATTAAAGGGGTCACTGGATGCCAAGTTGATATGATTCTCTAGGAGAATATACTTTTGTTAAAATTTCTCAACGGTAGTTCTTAATGGTAGTGAAAAAACGGCTCTGTTCACAGCAACCCATTTCGGTGCATGTCCCTTTAAATGCTAATGAGCTCTGCTCACCCCGCCCCTCTCTGCCACGGGGTGACGAGCCGTTCTCTGAGAGACTGTAAACTTTAGCTGCAAAGAGTAAAAACCCTTATACTCACTTCCTTTGTAGGTGAAACTGGATCACGAATGATTTGTGCGAACATAGTCGCATTTAGGCAGATCAGGGGGCGTATTCCCTTCAAAAACAAAAGTAAGCCTCTGTGTCTTCAGCGGCTCAGATGTCTGGAGTAAATGATGACTGCTATGTTCATTATTACATCCAACAACAACACACCTCAATTGCTTAAGAGCCATTCTCCTGGGATTTTTTTATGACCACAGAGAGTCAGAACCTTGGGTTATTCGCCATGTAGTGTCTCCATCACTATACTGGGGCGCTAGGTCCTGCTTATAGTCTGAGACAGATTCCTTGTGACTCTACACAAGTGCTATGAAAAATGGGTGGTTGGATTTTAGAAGCTGAACAGATGTAGATGATGATCTACAGTACTTCAGTTTAGGTACAAACGGTATATCATGGTATGGACAAAATGCTATATTTATATTAAATTTTTGCTCAAATATCTTGAGTGTGTATCTGAGCTGCTGAACTGGCCCTGAACCTTTGCATTAGTCGCATTAAAGAAACCCTGTGTTGCTTAACGATTTGGCCTCCTAACACGGCGCAGATAAAATAACAGCCAGCCTTCCTTCTTAATTTTGCACACTCACTGTACTTTGCTTTCTCTTCAGCTGAGATAACAAGAGTGACTCTGCACTTTCAGAAGTCCTCTGAGGCGAGAGGGACAGGGACAGTGGAAGGGGTTGAGCGAAGCCCCCATTGCCGGTCCAGCTGCATTCCTCAGGGGCGAGCTGTCCAATATCATTTCTGCTCCTTTTGACAGGAGCTCTGGCAGCCACAAAGGAGTCGCTGTGCCGGTCTATCCTCACCCCAGCTCTCCCAACCTTCCTTTCTGAAATGCTTAATTACCCCGACGCCACTTCCAATCTGTAGCCCACCTGTGGCCTTCTGCCAAAGGGCCTTTCAACAGGTGCCTCTGTTCAGCTTTTATCTGTGGGAATCTAATTATGTGCTCTCGAACAAAGCAAAAGATTTTACACAACTTTTTGTGTAGAAGAGTTTTCCAGGAACTTTCTTTTCGTTTATTGGTTTGGCTTTCATGGGATAGTCTGATTCTTTCAATGCTGTAGATTTGGTGAGCTGTGCAAAAGGTTTTGTTTTAAGAGCAGATCAGTTTTCTGTGCCTTTGATGGCATTTGCTTTGACTTGCTGGGAGTCTGGAAGTTCCCCGTGAGAGGATTTCGGCTTCCAGACAACATGTTTTAACATGAGGGTAGTAACACAAACCCTGTGGTTAATGACAGCCCAGCGAGCATAAATCTCAAATGGAAACATATCCCTTCTGATATCATTACTAATCCTGAAGTGCGGGCTGCTCAGGTGAAGCAGAGGAACGTGCAGGTGTAACTCTGCGGCAGAGCCATGGGGAGTTGGCCTGCTATTGATGAAACTCTTTGCTGCTACATTTCTGTGTGAGGATTAAGGCTGTGGGAGAACAGATAAGGGACGTGAGATCAGAGCGCTGTTAAACGTACCTGACAGAGCAAGATCCAAACTGAGACCCACCCCTGAACACAGCCCTCTGCTAGCATTCCTCAGACACTCTCCACACACTCAGAGAATGACTGCGGGAGGTTTAGGGCCTTGTCTTGCTTTTAAAAACAATACAAACTCTCATTTATACAGGTGAAGTGTGTAATTTCTAAGCTACTAGCATAACATTTAACTGCAAAAACATAGACAAAGACAGTGGCCATCCAGGACCGAGTTTGGAGACCCCTGCTGTGTAGGCTTAAGAGCAGGGCTGCCCGATCCTGCTCCTGGAGGGCCACTGTCCTGTAGAGTTTAGCTCCAACACCACTTATACTCACCTGAACCAGTTAATCAAGGTCTTATTAGGCATACTAGAAACTTCCAGGCAGGTGTGTTAAGGCAAGTATGAGCTAAACTCTACATTAGGACTGAGTTTGGACACCCCTTCAATTTGAAATAGCATACTACTTTTAATACTTCTGCCATACATAGTATGGCTAGTATGCTAGCCTATTTTGAATGTAGCCGATAGCTGCTTCTAAATATGCATTCTAGTATGTCAGAATTGACAGTGTTTCATAAAACAGTATGCAAAAAGTACACAAATGACCTACTACTTCTGACGAAATTCTGAAGAGCACATCTGGGGTGCGTTTCCCAAAAACATGATTAGCTAACTATGTTTGCAAGTTCCACTGAATTCTATTAATAATAACAGAACAGAGCTTTTGGTAAACGCACCCTTAATGAATACTTAAGGCTAAGGAGAGGATTTGCGAATAGCGTAAAGTATAACTGATGTTGGTAAGTCACATGACAATGAGAAAATTATGACTGTAGTATGGCCAAATCACATACATAGTAAACACATCTCTGTCTCTACCTAGCTTGAGACGGGTTTAAGAATGATTTGTTTTAGGCCTGAAGGTTAAATAAATTTGAAATGTTTTTCAACATAAATGCACTCATCTTGTCCTTATTTGTAGTGACCCTCTCGGGGTCGCAACAATGCTATATAGGACATACTTTTAACTGTCAAAGACTACTTACTAGTATGCTATTGTTAGCATGTTTCATTTTTTTTCTGAGATCAACCTACACTACCGTTCAGACGTTTTTGAACAGTAAGATTTTTAATGTTTTTAAAGTACAAAAGATTTCTGTTTCATAAATTCTGTTCTTCTGAACTTTCTGTTCATCAAAGAAAACTGAAAACATTCTACTCAGCTGTTTTCAACATCATCATAATAATAATAATAATAAATGTTTTTTATAAATCAGAATATTAGAATGATTTCTGAAGGATCATGTGACTGGAGTAATGATGCAAAAAAATTCAGCATTGAAATCACGGGAATAAATTACATTTTAAAACATATTCAAATAGAAAACAGTTGTTTTAAATAGTAAAAATATTTAACAGTTTTACTGTTTTTGCTGTACTTTGGATGAAATAAATGCAGACTTGGTCAGCAGAAGAGACTTATTTAAAAAAACATTAAAAATCTTACTGTTCAAAAACTTTTGACTGGTAGTGTATATTTCTACTTGTCTTTGCATATTAAAATTTCACTTCTAACTCATTTTGTAGTTAAGAATTGAAAACAGTCATGCATGTAGACTAGCAAACAAGTGTTCTGGAGGGTTTAAAAAAGAAATGCAAAGCTTTTTTCTGTTAAGGAGCTTACATTGAGTGTATTTGAGCTGCCTGCTACGTTGGCTAAACCATCCTTTTAGAGGGAACTACTTTTCTAAGTGGATGAACTTCTGGTTAGGCACTACATAATGCAATATTAATGGAGTTTGCTCGATCCAGACAGCACTTGGTGGATTCAATCACTCTTTTATGCTAATACATTCTAAAACTAATCCTTAAGTGTTACGATTTCGAAACAGTGTGGAAAAATGTTTGCCTAACAGTTGCGTAACATTTATTCCATTAATGTGTTTTCATTAATGTTTTCTGAAGCTTTTTTTGTGCTAATCATTAGCATCTGCAGGAATAGCTTACGCTGTATGCTATTCAACCCAGAACAGACCTTTAAGGCATGATATCAAACTTGAGTCGAAGCAAAACAAAAAAAGCGCTGATAACCAAAATGTAAAAGTTTAGAGAATTAACTCATGTTTGCGAAGACGCAGTACTGCATGTCTTTTGAATAATTCAGGATGTTCAGCGGGGCGTGGGAGTTCATATCAGCACATTCCATCTTATCAAACACGCTCGCGCTCTCTGCCCCTCATCAGTCATTCTATGTAATATTTATAAAGGATTGACAGTGGGTCTGTACTTCTCTCCTCATCTACTCTCTGTTCTTCATTAGCCAGCCCCCGTGATTCGGGACGGTTCCCCATCAAGCTGTTACTCTGAGGCAAGCGTCCCAAGCGCCATGTGGCCCTCACACATGCACTCCGAAGAGGGCCTCGCTCCCCCACGGAGACATCCACATCCAGGACGAGTGCTAAGGGGGGTTACAATGGGCTGTTGCATCTGTCTCTTTAACAACACTACATCCAGGAAGTTCAGGATGGATGAGGACCATGTGTAAGGAGATGTCCATCACATCTAACATGTGTGACAAGTGGAATGGAAATGCAATTAGCCCTCCCCCCACCACCACCACCAGACACGGCTAGGCCTGTTATGTGTTAATAATGTGATGTAATGGCCATAAGGATAAAACAGTTCCTGTTCGTGACATCAGGGGATCTCATCTATATCCTCCCAGAACATCTGAATGAACGTGCAAGTAAACAAGTGCTTTAGGGAAAATGAGTGAGTCAGCGAGCAAGCGAGAGTCCTTTGCTCTTAGCTGGCTGCCTACAGAGGCTGCATTTGAATGAAGCCTTACATGAAGGCTTTTTGAAAATACACACATCTTCATTACACTGACCAGATTCTAGAATTCTAAAATAGATCGAGCTGTTTTATATTGAAGCGAGTCCCCTATGCAGAGTGCTGTATCTGCTCATATAGAGTGTTCCAAATCACTGACCTGTGAGGTTCCATTACAGATGCTGTTTTAGAAGACAGCTGACTATGTAGGCATTATAGGCAGTGAAGTGGTTTATTTGGAACAGGACCAGTCTGTTGGGTCCAAGCAGGCCCACACA
>JAHKKF010537796.1:3564-19272 GCA_019740295.1 Labeo calbasu
CTTGCGCCTTCTGGCCTGTTTGGCGATGCCGTCAATTCCGTCGTCGACAGGTACCAGGAGGCTCGTAAACAAGCGGCGGCGTTTCAGCGGTTTCTCCCCCGTCGCGTTCTGACTCTTGGGGCTGCTGGGCGGGAGCAGCCCCAGCCGAGTACCACCTCCTCATACAGGGCGAGTCAAAAACAGAGCGTCGCCTCTCGAGCTCCTCCGCAGCAGGACCGAGACCAGCGGCGCTCTAAGTCGGGGGCTTCTAAGCCGAGGCCTGACCTGAGGGATGTGCTTCAGGTGAAGAAGTCCTCGACAAAGCGAGGGCAGCCCCTGCTGGGGAGGGGCGGGTAGCACCGCATTCCACGGTGTCCGTCTCTCCTCAGTGCCCTCGGAAGACCATTACGCATACCCTGCCGGTGTTCCAGGATGCAGTGGTCTCCGGCGAGCTCATTCCCCAGTCTCTTCCGCCACCCCTGCGGAGGTCTCTAGAACAGTTAGTTTGGTTAGTTCCTGCCGGCGTGCCGTTACAGGGCACCAATCTAGCAGTTCAAAAAAATCCAGAGGCCAGTCTCGAGAGACTGGTTCCCTTAGTAGATTATCTGGCAGCGTGGAAACTACTGCCAAATGTATTTGCATGGGTCCTGCACACTGTAGAGCGAGGTTATCGAATTCAATTCGGCGCTCCGCCGCCTCCTTTCAACGGGGTCTTTCCCACCGTGGTGGGCCCCGAGCAGGGTCTGGTAATGGAACAAGAAGTAAAAACTCTCCTCAGGAAGGAGGCCATCAAGGTGGTTCCCGGATCGAGTCGATCCTCACTGCAGTCAGGAGAGTGAAAGAAGGCCGGTCACTCACTGTAAAGCAGTTCCAGAATGGAATGCTTCACCCCGATGTGGTGAAGCAGATTTGGAGAGTTTTTGGCCAGGCTCAGGTGGACCTCTTCGCTACTCAGGAGAATGCACAATGTCCCCACTGGTTCTCTCTGACTCATCCAGCTCCCCTGGGGCTGGATGCCATGGTACAGACGTGGCCGAGGCTTCGTCTGTACGCCTTTCCCCCGATCGCTCTGCTCCCGGGAGTTCTGGAGAGAGTGCGCCGGGACGGGGTGTCCCTTCTTTTAGTGGCCCGCACTGGCCGGCCCGAGCTTGGTTCTCGGACCTGATTTCCCTCCTCGACGGCGCTCCATGGGAGATTCCCATCAGGAGGGATCTCCTCTCTCAGGCGGGGGGCACCATCTTCCACCCTTGCCTGGAGTTGTGGAAGTTATGGGTGTGGCCCCTGAGGGGGCACACCTCGTAGCTTCCGGTCTCTCAACCGAGGTTGTTGAGACCATCCTCCAATCCAGAGCTCCCTCTACGAGGAAACTGTACGCCCTGAAGTGGAAGCTTTTCACTTCATGGTGTGGAGACCACCAGCAAGACCCAGCTAACTGCCCAGTTGGTACAGTGCTGGAGATTCTGCAGGATCGGTTCTCTGCAGGGTTAGCCCACTCCACCTTGAAGGTCTACGTGGCGGCTATTGCGGCCTACCACGCCCCTCTCAGTGGCATGTCAGTGGGCAAGGATCCCCTTGTAGTACGTTTCCTCCACGGTGCGCTGAGGCTGAGGCCTCCAGTACGATCTCGGGTCCCTACGTGGGACCTCGCCGTGGTGCTAGAGGCTCTTTGTGGGCCCCCCTTTGAGCCTATCGAAGAGTCCTCTGATCATCATTTGTCAATTAAAACAGTTCTTCTTTTAGCTCTAACTTCGCTAAAGAGAGTAGGAGATCTTCAGGCCCTTTCCGTGGCCCCTTCACATCTAAACTTTGCCCCTGGTATGGCCAAAGCTTTTCTTTACCCTAGACCAGGGTATGTACAGAAGGTCCCCTCTGCAGCACCACGGCCTGTTGTACTCCAGGCCTTTTGTCCTCCTCCCTTTCGGGATTCAGACCAGCAGAAGCTTAATTGTATGTGTCCAGTTCGAGCACTGGACACATATGTCCACAGAGCTGCCCTGTGGAGAAAGTCAGAACAGTTGTTCGTCTGTTACGGCCCCCCTAAGAAGGGCCTCCCTGCTTCCAAGCAAACACTCAGCCGCTGGATCGTGGATGCCATCTCTCTCTCTTATGAGTCTTCGGGCCTTCCCTCGCCTTTGGGGGTTAAAGCCCATTCTACTCGAGGCATTTCTGCCTCTAAGGCCTTTTTGTCTGGTGTCCCTTTGCAGGACATCTGCAACGCTGCGGGATGGTCCTCGCCCCTAACATTTGTTAGGTTCTATGATTTAGACCTGCGAGTCTCTCCTGGCTCTTCTGTTCTCTCAGCCTAGCACACACACTCCGCACGGCGCACGTGCTTTTAAGCTTCCTGGTCCGTGACGTCACCCACCTATGATGTCTCGCTTCTCTATTGGACTGATTACACATGTGATTCAGAGCGTGCTTACGCTGAAGGCGTTCCCCTAGCGTTTTGACGCACGTTTTCCATGTGTATCAGTGTGTGCTCAGAGTGTATAATCTCCCACTATCGGAAATTCGCTGCTACTGCAGCCTCATACACATTTCAGCCTGTCAGTGTGCGCGTTGCATTGGTCTAGCAGCGGAATCCTCGTCAGCGATTGGCTGCATTTGATGTCCATCAAAGTCAGCGCGCTTCTGATCTTCTATTGGCTGTGAAAGTGACGTGCAATGGAGAGATAATTAATTAAGCGAAATTAGCTGAAATCCAACTTGATAACGACGGAAGACGGACATTTGCTCATGTTGAAGGTATGTTCAATTGTTTATTTAATATATCTTTATGGTGCTATGTGTGTTAAACTAGTTAACTTTAAAATGTCAAGGTAATTTCTATTAATTAATTAGTTTTTTTTCCAAACGAAATTCGAGTGGTTCATGGCGTAATGAAGTATTCGTGAACCATATTATTGTCATAAATTGTCATAAATGCGAATGAATGCAAGAGAATGAACTTACAGCTTTTTGTAATGCATAAATAATTTGAAGGTAAAATTTTGACTCCTTTATTGTGTTATCATATATGTCTTGTTAAAGAGTTGAGAGGATGAATTTCTAGTTTAATACAGTATTGAGTATATGAACACAGCTGCCCTAAACTAACAGTATTGGTGGTTACCAAAATAAATGTTTATGTTTCTGTGTTTCTAATGCTAAAATAGAATTATTGTAGTTTTCTATAATACAGAAATATTACACATGTAATGGAAACATACCTAAAGCAAAATGACTAGTTGTATTATCAACTGCTATTTATGTCTAATACAGTGTATTTAGAGATACAGACAACTAAAGTCAGACAATAATGTAATGATCTAATATAACTAATATGCTTCTTATGTTGTTTTTGGGATTTTTTTTTCAGTCAACATGATAAGAAAAAAGAGAATAAAACTTGAGCAGGACGCAAAAGAAACCATATTGTCAGACAAAGACAAAGCCGTCATTGAGGGACGGGAAATTAACACATTTAAAGGTAAGTTGTGCATCACAAATAGCACTTTAAAATTCACACATCTCATCCTAGGGAAGAGTCAAACATTAAAAAATTTCAAAATAATTTCTCAAATTTAATGCATAGTTTGCAGATAGTAAGTGTGTGTCATAGGGGTGAAAATATACCGAACCTCATGTTACTGTAAAATACAAGTTTATTAATTGTGTAACAAATAGGTGGACTTGGTTTTTGGCCTTTTAGGGAGAGGTGTGTTTGCAGTGGAACATACTGAACCATCCACCTTTGTTGTTGAATACCGTGGGATTCTCTCTCAAAGTAAACATGTTGAAGACATTCAAAGCAACTACTTTACAACGCAGTTGCGTAAACAGTTCTGGTAGGCAATTATACAAAAATACTTTGACAACAGGCTTTGCTTGCGTGTTTCAGAATGACTGTAACAACATTTCAGATGCTGTGCAATGGGATCAGTGTGCTGGTCAGTCAGGTTTTGCCATCCCATAGAGCAGTCACATTATTTTTTTTTATGTGGTATAAAAAAAAATTCACTCTTTGAGTAAAATATACCCCTCTCTGTTAATTTTCATCACTTGTGTGTCGGGGGATGGGCGTGACGCTGACATGAAATGTAAGGACGGTTTAGCCTTATGAGGACCGTCATATTTTACACATTTGATGAAATGGGGTTGGATTGGTCAAGTGTCAGCCTTTTAGGCTCAGTTTACACCTGGGTCATTCTGTCTCAACTCAACCAGAGATCCCTAGCTCAAATTTTTGATTTTACTAATATTTATTCTGAAGAAAGATAGACCTGTATAGTGATAAAAGCCAAAATTTTAAATGTCATGGATGAATATTTACTAATCCACTATTTTTTAGAAGAGGTCAAATGGCAATTTTCACCTTAGATTCAGAGTCAAATTACAGAGGGAGTAAAAATGACTTCAGAAAGATGGCAGCATCATTATCTTATTTTTACACAACAGAAACAGCACTTTTCAAGTGTTTCTCTATAAAGTTTGCTTGCTTGTAACTTAAGAACTATTCAAGATATCTTAATGCCCATTGGGTCATTGGGTCTTAACAAACTTTCCTTATGGCATCTTAATTTTTAATGCCCTATGAGATTCGGTTCCAGAGATATTGGAATTTCAGTATGGCTCCATAAGTAAATTGTTAAAATGTACACATTTTCAATGTACACAAAACAAATATGGGACAGTTTGAAAAAATATGATACTTATTTTCTTTTAAAGAGGAATGTCTGAGGAACAAATAAGGGTAAAACTAGAGATGTATCCTGGTTCTTTCTGTGAAGACAACTCTATTGAACATACCCGTCTGATTGTCATAATTATTCTTTTTCCAAAGTGCGTGCCTATAACTCAAGAAGTATTAAAGATATCGCAGTATGTCAGTACTGATAGCCTTGTGGTTAGTGCGCCGACATGTACAACTGCGCTCGTGGCGACCCGAGTTCGATTCCTGTCTCGAGGTCCTATGCCGATCCCACTCCCCTCTCTCTACCCAATACTTTCCTGTCACCTCTCCACTGTCCTCTCAATAATAAAGTAACAAAAAAAAAGGTATTGCAATATGATTTTTGATTCTCGTTTTCTTTTGGAATCTTAATTTTCAAGGCCCCACATCATTCAATCCCTGAGATATGGGGATCTCAATGGGGCTCCATATTCAGATTGTTGAATGTTACACATTTTCAGTGGTTGAAAACCAAATGTTGGTCACTTTGTATACAGCTGATACTTATTTTAAAGAACAATGTCTGAAGAAGAAATAATGTTAAAATTAGAATTGTATCTTGTTTCCCTCTATCAAAACAATTGCATTGAACATACCAGTTTGAGTGCTAAAAGTGCACTGAAATGGTCAACTTGAGGCACATTACCTTGCTTTCTGTAGTCTATTCATAAGATTCTATATTTGAATTAGTTTTAGGTGTATTTGGAGGAAGGGATTGTGTTCATTTTAACAGCTTCTGAAACTACTAAGAGTTTTAACATGCAGTACTGTAAAATGTTTGAAACATCCCACGCTTCATAGGGAAGTGTGGTTGCTTTCGCCACACATTGCTTTCACATCAGTAAACCAAGATTTGCCTCATTTGGATTAAATATTAGATCTGGATTAATTACTGTCATAAAATATGAAACCTATTCAATAAAAAAGTAGTATCTACTGCTAAAAGGCATATTTGGCAGAATCACTGATAGTCTCACACTTGAAATAAATAACACCGGGTAATTCTAAATCCTAGGTAATCTTATTTTACATTTCACACTGTTCATACTTTACCTAGAGTTAACAATGAATCCTGGTCATTCATAATCTGATGTGTCACGTTGTACAATCCCAATCCCTGGGTTGCTGTTATTATTTGCATATTTGCATTGTAAACTGTAATGACTACATAAACACAAAACTACATTTGGTTTTTGACCACTGAAAATGGCAATAATGCAAAATTTGGAGGCTCTGGACATGGAGCCTCATTGACATTCCCATTGTCTCCCAAACACATACCAAAACACAGATTACGATCCAAATTGTAGTTGCTGTCCACGTCATTTTCATTCGCTTGTTTTTTCTTAACCTGCTCTCAAATGGCCGAGCAACATTGGTTTGTTAAAGGGTCATGAAAGCCCCTGTTTCAGCACTGGTTAGTTCTCACCACAGTTTTAAAAAATGCTGCAAAAGTGAGCGCAGTGCGCTGTGGAACGGAGCGGGAAGAGTGGAGAGAGAGCAGAGAGTCGACAGTTTCATTTCGCTCCCATTGAGTTAACAACACAAATAAATGCACAGCCATTTGCACTCTGCAGCGAAAACATATATATGAACGCACTGTTGCACCTCTATTAAGGCTTAATTTGTGGGTTGTGTCAAAGAGTTGTAAAAACTCCTATTACGCTCACTCTAAATGAATCGCGTTTGTGCCGAACTCTTAAAAAGCAAACAAAAACACTCTCCTTCGATTAATGAACGTTTCTCTGTTAATATACGCAAACTCAAACATATATAAATATAACATAAATATAAAAAAATGTGTATATATAATCCAAACATATTAAAATTGATTTAAAAATACAGTTGGAGCTCTCAGCCTCATCTGGGGGCATTTTTCTTTTTCCTATGAAAAAAAAACACAAAATACTCTATTCCTCTTTGCAACAGTGCAAACAATTAAGAAAATTTTTGTTTCCTAAATTAAAAAATAATGATAAATTAATTGATTAATTAAATGCATACTTAAACTTGACAACCCATATACTAAAAACCTGTTCCCCTTCTATTCAATAGAAAATTAAGCGTAAATTAAATTTTGACACCAGTATAGCTGATTACTGTGCCACGAGCGGATCTAAGGTGGCCTGTCCCAGCTACTCAAGCTGGGCAAGCAATAAAGCTGCTGAATAATACTAAATAGGCATGATATAGGGATGCCGTGACAGGCGTCGTACTCCTATAGGTAGACGTGGATCAGCTGAGAGTCAGCCGCCACAAGCTTGACTCATGTGACAGGCCAGAACTAATGCTATATGCTTGATTTCAACATTCAATACAGTGATACTATTCAAGCTCATCAATATGCTTTATACCCTTAGTGTACCACACTACAAATCTCTTTCAAATTCTTTACCTACGACTGTGTGGCCTCCCAGAACAACACCAGCATTGTTAAATTCACTGATGATGACATTACAGCCATTGGGCTGATGACAGGGGGCAATGAATTAGTGTACAGGAAGAAAGTGGAAGGCGTAGTGAAGTGGTGCCAGGCTAATAATCTGAAAACTGATGAGTTGATCCATAGAGCACTCAACATTGTACATCGGTGAGACAGAGGTGGAGAGAATGAGTGGCTTCAGCCTCCTGGGAGTTCATGTCACAGAGGATTTCACCTGGATCAATATCAGCATATACACTTCTTCAGAAGACTGAGGAAAACTTGGAATGGCAAGCCAGATTCCAAGATGCTTCTGCAAGTGTGCAATCAAGAGTATCCTCACCAGCTACATTACAGTCTGGTTCAGAAACTGCACAGCTCAGGATCATAAGGCTATACAGCAGGTGGTGAGAGCTGCCCAATACATCTGTGGTACTGCCTTACCAACACTGGAGAGTGTTTACCATGATAGAATCATCAGGAGGGCTTAAAAAACCAGGCACTATACTACGAATAGCTTCTCATTGCAAATAATATATCTACTACTGATTACTACACTAGGGCCCTATGATTTTGGCGATGTGGAAAATGCAGACAGAAATGCGGAAGTAGCAGCTTTGGGGTTTTTGCAATTTCTATAGTTGCATCTGGCAACCGATAATAGTCTCTATGGACCCGAATGTCATGGCCCAAAAGGTTTGCTGGTTGGTCCAGCTCGTTATCCTTAAGATTGAGAATCTAGGACACTGTCGCCACTTGTTTGCGGAGCTGTGTAGACTTGAGATGTTCCGGATTCTTCACACCTTGCAAAAAGCCTGATGCAGTCCTGTCCCCTGAAGAAGCTGGTGGATGAGCACTTTGGTCTTCCAAACAGAAAGGGGTTGTCCCTGTCTACTTCACATGCATCTCTCTTCTTCACAATAAGTTCAACTGCTATGACAAGTTCAGGATTTAACAAAATAGCAACTTTTCTCCCTTTCTTTCCCATGATTTCTACTCTACTGAAATGCTTGGACATTTTTTGCTCAAATGGAGAGAGCCCGAGAGCTATGTCCTCATGGAGCTCAGTCTGGTCTTTTTTCTTGAAACACTCAAGCGTCATTTTTGAGAATTCTCCTGCACGACGTCTGTTGAATATTATTACTTGCGCAAGTGTCATTTTGGCGAGCTCTGAATATGTTTGTGAAGATTCGTGATTTTTCAGGCTTTCAAAAGCTTCAGCTAATTTCTTTTCTAAGTACTGGTGGAAAAGCTGCACGTCCTATGTAAATGGTATAGTAGATGGTTTGCTGAACTTTGATTTGCTCAAAGTAGCAAGAGCAGCATGGGAGACATGTTCTGCCCATTCACTTGAGCACAGTCTTTTGAATCGCTCTGGTGCTTTTGTCATATCGTCATCCTTTGCTGCGATGGCCCTGCAGAGAATAACGTCACCAATCTTGTTAAGGGAATGTCCTAACTTTAGTGCAAGACTCAGCGTCTTATACAAATGGCTCTTTTCATCGTAACCAGCAACATCTTTCACAGCCTCAATGACTTTGTAAAAATTGTTCGGTTTCACAGCATCTTCAAAGCTAAATATGAAGTATTTTCTTCTCAAGCTTAGCAAGAGTCTGCCCATTTCTCAAACCTTCTGTCTGATGTATTCAGATTTTGTTGGATCACTGCCATGCTTGTTGTAAAGACTCGTTGTATCATTTCGAACTACAGATGAAATGTCATCATTTTTCATATTTCCCAAGATCTTCCACACCTCAGGAAATATTGCTTGGGAGAATATTGACTCTGCAATATCAGCCAACACTAAGACTTCGGCCTCGCCAGTTGCTTCAGACTCTGAAAACATCTTTGAAGGGCATCTCCGTGTATGACGCCACAGCTCCTTGCAAACAAACAGGCCTTTACAGTATACACAGTGCACATATGTTTTCGCACTCAGTTTAATCTCTGATCTTCCTGGCCTTCTTCTAACCTTCAGTGGTCCACTTTTACTTTCCATAATCTCTTGATTATGTTCATAGTTGCCTCCATTTCATAGCTTCTCAAGTAGCCTTTTTCTGTCCCGGGAGTGTTTGGGGAGCAAGAATGCAGCAACAATTTTGGCCTCACTGTCTTAATGCTTTTTAAAGTGATGGGCAATTTTAGACTGAGTTTTCTTGCACACATAACAATAATTTTTGTGGGTGGAAAAAGTTGTTTGAGGGGTTTCTTTGAGGTTTGACACATTGTCAATTATTGACTGTTTATTAGAAGACTTTGTTGGCATCGTCTTAAAACTCTGGAGTGCCTTAGTGTTGTTTGTGGTACTATCACCATTATCACTGGGTACATAATCACGTCTGAGGTCTTCAGCGGTGCTGGATTTATCACTCACCATGTCTTGAGTGTTACAGTGAGTGTGTTGTAGAACACTCTTTGCCCTCTTAAAAGACTGGGATGGTGTTGTTTTGTGAGATGCTGGTTTTGACAGAGAGACTATCATCACTGTCTCTGTTTCGTTGAGAGTCCGGGATAAAGTCATCAGAGGAGTCATTGTTTGAGGATTTAGGGCATGGAGAATATTGTTCATCAGAGTTGGTTTCCTCAAAACTGGAAAATTCAACCTCTGGCTAAAAAAAAAAGACAACAACACTAATAATGATGATTATGATGATAACACTAATAATGACGATGATGATAATAATAATAATTTCATTATTATTAAAAACCTGTGTAAGAAATACTGTACTGTCCTTATAGTCCAGTGCAGTATTAATGTAACAAACTTTAAAATGTTCATAGTTTATAAGTGATATAAGATAACTTAACATACCATTCTCATATTCAAGAACACAGTCTCAAAAAATGACCACACATACACACCATATATTTGAGTGATGTAGATACTTACATTTGCAGTTAAACCAAGCCATTTTCGACTTGACACAGGACCACTACAATCGTCACAAGAATCCAAGCTGGAGATAACGTAAAATCACATGCCTGTTTAAATTTTAACAACTTAATGAATTATTTTGTGGCTGTTTGAACACATTCAAACACATGAGCATCTACACTATGAAAACAATCTGAACAAATGCATTTTTGACTACCTCTGGAAATGGTCTGCAAACGCAAAACAATATTCAACCCCGGTTACACCTGTATTTAGCATTATGCACTTTTGATTGGATTGACAAAACGCATCTTAATGCCAGGTGTAAACTGAGCCTAAAAAGCTGATGCATAACAAAACCAACCCCTTTTCATCAAATGTGTAAAATATGACGGTCCTCACAAGGCAAAACCGTCCTTACATTTCATGTCAGCGTCACGCCCATCCCCCCACACACAAGTGATGAAATTAACAAACAGGAGTATATTTTACTCAAAGAGTGAGTCGTTCTAACATGTCTATAAGACAACAGTCCAGGTAAAAGAGCCTAGTATGACGCTCAACCCTCCTACATCTAACACTGTCAGTGTCAAGAAGTAAATTAAGCTCACTTACTTTCTCTTTCCCCGATGTGGAAGTATTTACAAAGCATTCGGTCACTGAGAGGCACGACATTGAGGCAATAATAGCTGTGGTAGCCACTGGCAAACAATGTTCATGATTAGTGCGACGCACAAGCAATAATCAAAAGGTGAACTTTTATTAATAAGCAAGAACACCATGGACAAAAATATAATAAAAAATTTATTTATTTGGATGAATGCAGCATAGTTTACAATATTACATACAGTGAAACTGATTTAACAAGAATTTTACAAAAAAATTGTAACATTTAAAAGTAACATTTTAATTCAAGTGTGTTCAATCCCTTCTCACCAAAGTAGGGCTAATTCTTGTGCCAGTGTGTCACTGAAATCGGAATCAGTGATTGGCCGCTCATAGATGTTGCGCTCATAGCTGAAAGGTGCCAGGACTGACTCCATAGCCTGCAGATAAACAAACAGTACTGAGATCAAAGAACATATTTTAACATCAAAATAAATTAAATGTATTATTATAACAAAATCAGCTTATGTTATGCAATGCAAAAAACGACTGTTGCTGACACATTAAGCTGACTGACATCTTGTCCTTGTATGTTGTGTTGTGTAAAATAAAATAATTTACAGCACAGTGAAATAAAACATATACAAACCTTTATTTCAATGAAGATGCACACCAGTTAGGCGGCACTAAGAACCGCTCTCTCCTGAAGAGGATGCAAAAAGCACTTCAACTGTAACTTAACAGCTGGGTTGAAGGGAGGTGTGAATAGTTTCAGTTCCATCTCTCAGTGGATATATTTATTTAACTTTTATTTAACATTTATTTAAATTATTTAACTTTTACGTTTTTTGTTTGTTTGTTTTGCAGAGGCCAAATCAAGGAGAGTTGTAAAAAGGCCATGGAGCCCAAATGAAGTGAACGCAGTCATGAAACATTTCAAAGCCCATATTTCAAAGGGACACCTCACAACAAAAGCAGAGTGTGAGCAGTGCAAGGCTGCAGAGGACCCTGTTCTAAGAGAAAGAACAATACAGAATATAAGGGATTTCGTGAGGAACCGAGGTTTGCAGACGAAAAAGAAATGTTCTTAGATTAGTTTAAACTTTGTTGACCCAGCGAAGTTCAACAGCTATAAGAAAAATGCAAAAACTGTACCTCTAGGGTTACATCTTTGTATTTTATTTAGCCTTAAAAGGTTCATAGTAGTACTTTAAGGCATGTATTGCTGCTCTGAAGTAATAATCCACAACCTTTAGGGGTAAATAAGATACAAAGATGTCCTTTTAAGGGTGGTGCCCCAGAAAGACCAGTACAAACTATAAGAGATTTCATGAGAAACTAATCTTTGCAGTTTGAAAAAGAAATGTTCTTAAGTGTTGCCAGTAACATTTGCAGCCTTTTTTTATTTAAAGGTAAGAGAAATTTGGTGGTATTTCCAGTAATAGTGCGCCCTTATGCCCTGCTGTCGAGCCTCAGTTCCTGTACCGGAACTTTTGGATGTCCTTGATGACCCAGGTCGCCCATTATTGTATTTGTGAAGTGTTATCTATGTGATTGTTGCCCTCAGTGATTTAGCTTCTTTCCCTTTTTCTATTTCTGTAATAATTCCTTTTTATTGTAATAAACGTGATCTTTTGTATATCTGCGTCTCCTGCCAATTCATCGTGAGCTTACCTGTGTTGCCTAAAACGAAATTCAAATCATAGAGGTCCCTGGGCGAGACCCAGGGTGGTGTAGTCGTGCTACACCTTTAATCCCTTAGTGCTCTGCCACAACCTACATTAGGCCTACACTATCCACACAATACATTATCAAGTTTCAGGACATTTTATCTGTCATTCTGACATCTGTACGTTGTAGTTCATGTATGTATTTATGACAAACGCTGCATTTTAAAGGGTATGCGCTTTGAACATTCGAGTTGCATTTAAACTGGAGCGGAGAGAGAGTTACCATGGAAACGGGGAAGCAGCTTAAATGACAAGCGGCGAGTCTCCATCTGTCACGCTGCTTTACGGTAAGTTTTGTCCCTAATAAGACAAATAATGCATACAACGGTTCCTAACACTTTCTTACATGTAATAGACACATTTCTGTTGAATATTTACTTTATAGAAATGGTTTAGTGTCTTCGGAAAAAGTCTGTTAGCAACTCAACCGTTAGGCTAACTATAAGATGTAGGCCAACTGTAGAGTTTAGCTCTTATTTCATAAAGTTTTCGCTTTTAATCATGATTTAATCACAATTTTATGTGTAGATGACAGCTTTTTTTTTTTTTCTTTTTTTTTATATAGTTTTGTAAATATTGCTGGCAATGTGATACTGTATGACTAGATTGAAATATTCTTCATATTGTTCATTTTTCTGCATTTCACCTATATTCTAGTTTGTTTATTTCTAATAATGCCTTGTATATTACATATTGTTGGCTCTGTGACAAATTGTTTATGTTTCTAACATTAGATTCTTCCATGCTGATGGCAGTACTGCAGTAGAGTTGGAGCAGACCTCCTGTTGAAGAGCATCTCCAATGTGCTATGAACCATCTGACTACAAAGTAAAACCTCAAACATGCATTACCATTTATTAGGTTTTGTGTTTTTTTTTTTTTTTTTAATATAGTATGTATCAATTAATATCCTTTTTTATCTTGTATGTCCTACAAGGCCATCTCGTTTAACTCATTGAGGACACTTGGTATACAGCAACCTACAGAGGGGCCCAACATAATGATAAAACAAGACACAGATAATAATAATACTAATAATAAATAATGAGCACTGTGAATGTAAGAGACTCATTTTATATTTCTAACAATCATTGTTGATGTTAAAATTGTATTTCAGGGCAGTTTGTGAAGACAGATAAACAAGAGATGCTGTGTCAACCTGGACAGAAGTCAGTTTCAGATCCACCTTCCACACCAGACTTCTCATATGGATTGCTGTCTACTAGCATATTATTTAAGCATAAGCATAATTCCCCCCACATTTGCTGTATAATCAATAACCGATTTGTCGAAGTATTCTTTCAGTGGTTAAGGGGATTTCACATGGTAGGCGGCAGCCCTGGTCAATGCATTGATCTCTAAAAAATGAAGTGTAGATTAGACATAGCATTGTTTTTTGGTTTTGTTCAAAGTTTATAACAGGGGTTCACAACTGTGGCCTGCGTGATCCACTTTCCTGCACAATTCAGTTGCAACCCCAATCGAACACACCTGAACAAGGTAATCATTGTCTTCATGTTCTAATAGAAAGCTACAGTCAGGTGTGTTTGATGAAGGTTGGAGCTAAAAAGGAAAGTGGATCTCATGAATCAGAGTTGAAAACCCCTGGTTTAGATAATTCAGTTCTTTACAACCTTGTTTCTTTTTGGGGTTGTACTGAATTCTGTGACCCACCAAATTTTGTAAACCTAGGCACTGCATTGAGCTAATCTGACCTACTACTAAACCCAACCCTCTAGTCCTACCTTTTTTTTTTTTTTTTTTTTGCCGTATTGATTACTATTTGTATAACCATAGTTAAAACTATGTTTTTGTAGCAAAACCATTTTTAATTTGTGGTTACCATAAAATATTTTAAATGTTTCTAAACTATCCTCGGCACTAGAGTCATATAATTTGGCGGGTCACAGAATTCAGCAACTGAATGAATCGGCACTAAAAGAATGGTTTTCTAACGAAGTCATTAAGACGGTCTCTTGCTGCCACCTAGTGGCATAACAATGTAACCTACAATGAAAGCACTGAATAATCGCTACATACATATATTATAATACTGGAATACCTGAAATTTTTAAATATTATTAATTGAACAACAATAGCCATTATAAACTGTATGTATTTTATTTATTTATATATATATATATATATATTATTATTATTATTATTTGAACAAGTTCTAAATTGGATGCCATATACCTGTAATTAGTGCTAATAAATCTCTAACATTAGTTTTAGTGCAAACGAGTAATAAGATTGCAGTGTGATTATTATTATAACTGCAGTAAAATAATTTGTAACTAGCTGAAATTGAATACATTTTACAAATGAATTGTTGCTTTTTTTTCCTGTTAAATATGCATTGAAATTTCTTGGACTTTGTATTTAAATTTGCCAGTCATTGCATAATTTTCATATGTTGTACTTTATTTGAAACCATTTTGTTTTATTGGTATATATTTATGCATTTGTCTTGTTTATTGGGTTATTTATTTATTTTTGTGAACTACCCATATCACATTACTTTTTATATTTTGTGAATAAATACGATGAGTGACGATTTTTGTGTAGTATAAATTATTAGGCCTACATATGTTAACCTAGGCTTATAAAACCGACGAGGTCACTAATGCCTCAAGGTAAGGTGAATAAGTAAGATGAAATGTAAATAAGTGCTTTTAATAGGATCAATAGTCAGGTTTAACACTGTAAAGAAAACATTTTGATGGCAGCATGTGAAGTACCAGTTTGGACGTGCAACGACGCTGCAACGTCTCCTTCCAGCGTTTTAAAAACGTTTTTTTCACATTGTGAAAAAACATATTTATAACGTTTAAAAAAACCCGACATTTGTCGTATTAAATACGTCGGAAAAAAACGTTATTACAACCTTTTCACAATGTGAAAAAAACGTTTTTACAACGTTGTTGTATTTGCTGGGTGCAGACGTCACGTGACTGAGCAGTGTGAACAGCGTGTTATTATATGTGTTAGCGAAAAAAAAAAAAAAAAAATTATTTCACTGCTACACGTCACGTCTACGCCTCCTCTGCATCTTAAATTGAATGGATTTAATAGGGAAAAAAAATTAATACGTCAGTGAGACGTTTAGTGAGACGAGTGCATGTTGCAGCGTTATATTAAAGAGCCTGTCGAAAGGCCATATGCCATGCGCACGTAGCGGTGACATGTGGAGTGGCATATGCCCGTGGCACGGAAAGATTTTACTCCCTCTCCTAACAAGCCTAAACGTTTCTCACAGATTTGAATTGCTATGCAGTATTGACATGGAGGTCGCTTTTAACAGGGAAACGTAAGAAGTAAGTGTTTTACCTCATTTAAAATATGTATTTTATAGCTGTATGCTTCTAAACCAACATAAACGTTT